>APFE031221182.1:0-28717 GCA_000404065.3 Pinus taeda | reverse complement strand
ATGAGGCTTGGGATCTGGTGGAGTTGTCGGCTGGAAGGAAACCATTGGCAGCAAATGAGTGTTCAAGAAGAAGACAAATGCAGAAGGGAAGGTGGAGAAATACAAAGCTCGGTTGGTAGCAAAAGGTTATTCCCAGGTGCCGGGAATTGATTTTGGTGATATTTTTTCTCTTGTTGCCGAGGTAACTTCTATTAGATTACTTTTATCTGTTGTTCTTGCTTTTGATTTTGAGGTAGAATAGATGGATGTGAAGACGGTATTTCTTCACAGAGATTTGGAAGAGGAAATCTACATGAAGCAACCTGAAGGCTTTGCGGTGAAGGGTAAGAAAGAACTAGTATGCAAGTTAAAGAAGTCTCTGTATGGGTTAAAAACAGTCACCAAGGATGTGGTATCAGAAATTTGATACATTTATACGGGGACTTGGCTTCACCAGAAGCAAAGCAGATCACTGTGTGTATTTTAAATTAATTGGTGACGTGTTATTTATCTGGTCTTGTATGTGGATGATATGTTGCTGGTTGGAAATGACAAAGAAATTATCCAGGATTTGAAGACCCAATTGTCCTCCAATTCGACATGAAAAATCTTGGTGCTGCAAACTATATTTTGGGCATGGAAATTAAAAGAGATCAGGCAAAGAGGAAGCTCTAGTTAAACTAGAGGAAGTATGTCGAGACAATACTGCAGAGGTTTAATATGCAGGATAGTAAACCGGTGAAGTTTCCTATTCCTGTAGGTGTGAGGTTATCTGCTGAACAGTGGCCCAAGGCACAATAAGAGGAAGAGGACATGTCCCATGTTCCATATGCAAGTGCAGTCGATAGCTTCATGTATGCAATGGTCTGTACTAGACCAGAGATTACACAAGCAATGGGAGTATTGAGCAGGTTTATGTCAAAACCAGGGAAGGAGAACTGGACAGCAGTGAAGCGGGTTTTTAGGTATTTGCGTAGCACTAGTGATTATGGTTTGTGCTACCAAGGAAGACCAGGATTGGATAGAGTGTTGGATATTCGTGGATTTTTTGATGCAGACTTGACTGGAGATCTGTATCAGAGAAGATCTACAAGTGGGTATGTGTTTAACCTATTTGGAGGTGCAGTCAGTTGGATGAGTAAGAAACAATCTATAGTGGCATTGTCAACTACAGAGGCAAAATACATGGAAGCCACTCATGCAAGCAAGGAAGTAGTTTGGTTGCAGAGATCGTGTTCAAGTATGGGGTTAGTACAGGGAGCTATAAGGATAGACTGTGATAGCCAAAGTGCAATTTTCTTGGCAAAGAACCCTGCTTATCATTCAAAGAGCAAAGTACATTGATGTTTAGTATCACTTTTGAGGATATGATAGAAGACAAAAATTTTGTTGCTGGTAAAGGTGGACACTTGAAGAATACTGCAGATGCTTTGACAAAATTGTTTAGCTCTAGAAGTTCTCTTTGTGTGTAGAGAAACAATGGGTGTTTCAGGGCTGGAAAAAATGACTAAGCTCTCCTGTGGCCCCCTGTGGAAAGAAAACAACAACTGGGAGATTGTTGGGTGTGTTATATTCTTTCCACATAGTTAACAGGGGTTTGAGGGTACCCATAACCCCACTTTATGGGGTCTGGGGCAGCGCCCCGGAAAATTTTGGTTTTGGACCTTATGTTAGGTTGGGCGGACCCACCTATGGTTTTGTGCATGATTTTCGCACATGTTTTTTGGACGCGATGGTTTTCGGTCCATGGTTTTGGACGTGATGGATTTCGGTCCATGCTATTGGATGCTTCAGCATGTATAAATATGTATTGTAAAATTGAAAGGAACATAATGAAAAATCAAGCTAGTAGTCCTGGTTTTGGGATCCAGTGGGAAATCTCTATGTATACGTGTTTTATGTGTTATGCTCTAGCATTTTTATTTTTCCTGTGATTTAAAATTCGTATGCAGGTAATTTCTGTATGGGGTTTGTTAGCTTCCTGCTGCAGCAGGTTACTCATATTTCATGATTGACATTTTTACAGGCCAAATATGTCATACTTTGCATGCTGCAATGCTCCATATTTGCTTAACAATCTCCAAGTGAAGAAGGCCACTCAGAGTTCATTTAACTGCCTTCCAAATTTTGAGAAGTTATTCCAGTATAGCCAATTTCCAGTTAAAGGGAGGTCCAAACAGCTTAATCGTGGTCTCCCTAGGTTTAAATTTCCTGTTTAGAATATAGAGAATGAAAATCTGTCCAAACAGCTTAATCTTGGAAGATTCTTAGATAGGTAGAGAATCAAAGGAGCCCAACAGCTTAATCTGGGCCCTCGGACGAAATAAGGTTAGTCTGTAGATAGGAAAGCATGAAAAGAAAAATTGAAATGACGGGTTTGCAAGTCTAAGTGCACCGAAACCAAAAGAAGAAAAATGTTAGGTAAGTAGGCTGGGTAGGTAGTTTTGAGGTTGCTGAATCTTGATTGCTGATCAGTTCTAGGTTTCCAGGTGTCATCATTACTCGGGACACAATCAGCAGGCAGTTCTATGCAAAAAGCTCAAAAATGGGTATAACTAACTCCCTCTCTCCACCTCCCCCAATCATTAACTAACTTCCCCAAAAGAGGTCAAGATCTGCTTGATACCTCTTAAGTTCCATCATTCTTATAGAATTAGCTTGAGTAAAGATCTACTTTGCTTGAAGATATTCCATATTTTCTCTAAAGGTTCTATCCCTTCGTAACAGCCTAAGATCTCCTGAACTTAGCGCTTTATCACCATCTCCATATTAACCACTGACATTATTATTTAGCTCCGTATATTTTCCCATCCCCCTACTAAAATTATGTAAAATTATCCCCTATGTAAATATCCCTCCCCCTGGTTGGAAAATAACCATAAGTACCCCTGGGAATTGCTCAATTTACCTGAAACTTAGCAAGAACCCTCATGCTGCCCCTTCAGACCATCTTCCAAATACAATGGACTCCTTCCAGAGTACAAATCCCTTTTGAGGTGATCAGACTCCTTCCGAAGCCTCAAATGCCTTTCAAACCCACTTACTCACTCCTTCCGACCGAAACAAACCCCTTGCCATCTTCCTTAACACTCCGCAGACCCTAGAAAGCCAGCTCGCATCGCAAAATTGCAAAATACTCTCCATGCAAGTTATGACCCTTCCATCGCGACCCGACACGATATCGCGATATCGGCGGTCGCAAGCGCCGAGTGTCCAACTAAAACACCTTCTCGTTCCTCGCCGATGCGATATTGCAATCGCATCGGAGGGGTTCATCACATCGCCTTCAAGCATCAGCACCCCACCATGTCACTTTTGTACCAGGGACCCACCGCAGGCTGACGTCATCCGCCGTACTGCTGACGTCAGCAGCCAGAAAGCCAAAAATTCGCGCAGGAAGAGAAATCACACTTCGGAGCTCCAGAACAAGAAACAGAGGCAGTTTTCGATGCGCTAATCGCGCATCACTACGGGAAATATGCCGTTTCGGGGAATCTTTGGGGAATCTTTGATTCCTCGGCCTGTTGTGCGCTGAAAAGGCCCAAAATCACCCAATCGTGCCAAACTGATCCGGTTTAAAGACAACAAAGGACCAATGACAGAGATTAAAGTGTTTCAGATCAAATCTTCAGGGAACAAGCGTGCCAAAGAGTATCAGTAGGCGGTGGAAACCATCAATGTAGCGACAAAGAGTATCAGCAAAATCTTTAGCAGCTGCCCAGAGCAGGAGAACATTTAATACCTTCCAGCAGAGTCAAAGAAAGAGGGTGAAGCCAATCAAACACCCTCAAATCATAATTATTGCACATTTAACTCGCACCAAAACAGAACTGTAGATCCCGAAGCACAGTTACTCCAACAGCACCGCATCGAGCCTCCAAGGGCCACCTTGCACTCCTTTCGATTCAGCTGCCTCTAGCGCAGCCCAAAAGACTTACTTGCATTTAATTCCAGTAACACTTAGGTTTTAGAAAATATCTTCAGCAGACCTGTTTAGGTCGATTGTAATGAGTGACTTCCTGATATTTTGCTTATATATACCACCCTAAACGATGTAGTGAGGGGTTGGTTGGTTAGCTAGTTAGTGAGTAGAAGACACTGCTTGATCTTCTTCTCAACATTTTCTCCAAGCAGAGACCCGCACTGTAACTGTCATACTTTCTATAATCAAAGATTGTTGAAAGCATGGATTTCGGAACTGCTTGATGCGTTCAATTGGCCAAGGAGTGATTACGGAATTCTTGTGCTTCTACATGTTTCAATAAGTGTTTCTCACCTTTGTTAATTTTCATGATTTTTCCACCCTTCTGCCAACTAAATTGCAGGAAAAAAGAATAGCTTAAGATTTGTTTAACTACACCTTAAGTTCAATTTCTGCATTTTTCTATGTTTTCATCAGAAATAGCTATGAGCATGTATACTTAAATGATCTTGTTTATGTTGTTTCTTTCACATATGAATGAGAATTTAGGAATTCTTAACTACTCCTAGATCACCATTCATCCATTTCTCCTCCTTCTCAGTATGATGAAATGATTCTCCTTTGCCTTTCATCTCTGATTTCCATCATTCCATCCCTTTGGTAGATTGATAATTGCATCATGTGTGGCTATCTCGCTCCTTAATCCTCTTATGACCAAGAAGACGCAATAGCAAGCCTTAATCCATGACTCCATGCCCAATGGTTTGAAACTTATCACACCTTACCTTGCCTCTTTGCTTGATATTTCTACCTTCCATCCAAACCCAAACAAAAAACCCCTGAGCCAAAAGCTAGCCTAAAATCATCAACAAAGTTGAATCATTAAGAGAGAGCCCTCTCTGATTGTAGGTGGGCTAGAACCTGCAATCCAAAGATTGGTTTGTGGTTACCTCGGCTGTATCCCTAAAAAGGAGCCTAGGGACAACCTGAGTGATAACATAATGGTGACTCCACTGGGGACCTCCTCAGATAAATTCATTAAACCAGTCTGCAACCCTACAGAGGAAGAAACCGACTTGTGGAAGTCTCGGTCGACCTGTGTTCTCCACTGGGGACTTCAATCATTTTGTTCATTGCTATAAACCCCTCTATCTAGAGAAAGTGCTCCTTTTCTTCAAAGCTTTTCATGTTTAGTTCTGGTCTTTGATGGTGGATAGAGATCAGGCACTTCAAAGTTAAGGCATCCACCTGGCGACTCCACTTCATTCTCAATCAAGGCTCCACTGAGGAACGAACCAATTTTACAGCCAAATAGTCCATATTTCAAAGCATTAACAGTAAGATAGAATGACCGAGTTCATGGAAGATCTTTCATTTGATGAAGCTTTAGATGAATTCAGGAAAAGATTATCAGAATTTGAGCTTAATGAAGAATTTTTCAGACTGGTGTTGTTAAAAATAGCAGGACGCCCGAATAAACTTTTTCTTGAGTTAGTTGTTGAAAGATATGAAAATGAAATTGAACTCTGGGATTCTCAGATTCAGTCATATAGTTTCTGTGACCCTAAAGAATTTTTCCAAAATCCCCCTCCCCCAACTCAGAGGGAAATAGTGCTACCTCCTGACTTACAAATTGAGTATGATTTTGTTTCCAAGGCTAAGACAGAAGGATTAGTGGCGGGGCTTATTACCAAGGAGGCAGTTGTTCTATCCGACCAAGAAGGCCAAGAATTCTTCCGAAGTCTTCCTTCCCCAAGCCAGAGGGAAATAGTACTACCTTCTGACTTACAGATTGAGTATAATTCTGCTTTCAAGGCAAAAACAGAAGGATTAGTTGCAGGGCTTGTTACCGAGGATACAACTGTTGTTCCATCTGACCAAGAAGGCCCAGAAGAAACTATCCCACATAATGTTTTTATTGACCCTATTGCATACTACATGGAACTTCTTCTTAACTCAAGTGCTTTAGCACGTTTTCTCGGTGAAAACCAAATACATCAGCAGCAGCCTTTCTATGCCACAATTTTGATTATGGGGGCACATGACCGAATAGCGCTTCCAAGTGCATTAACAATCAATCAGCGAGTTCATCTCTTTTTTCAGTTGCTTAACTGGCTGCACTGGTTATTTGATTTCACCTAACAGCAAAGTAAGTGTTGGTTAAGGTAGGTAGGTAGGATTAATAAGGCAACCGGTGGAAGGGAATTTTGCAGAAAACAACAACAATTAAAGCAAGGAAATCTGACCTGCTGTTCTTGGCTTCTCACAAGGAGAAACCATCCCCAAGTGGAGCCACTGTTAGCTTCCTGCTGGAACAGGTTACTCATATTTCATGATTGACATTTTTACAGGCCAAATATTTCATACTTTGCATGCTGTAATGCTCCATATTTGCTTAACAATCTCCAAGCAAAGAAGGCCACTCAAAGTTCATTTAACTGCCTTCCAAATTTTGAGAAGTTATTCCGGTATAGCCAATTTCCAGTTAAAGGGAGGTCCAAACAGCTTAATCTTGGTCTCCCTAGGTTTAAATTTCCTGTTTAGAATATAGAGAATGAAAATCTGTCCAAATATCTTAATCTTGGCAGATTCTTAGATAGGTAGAGAATCAAAGGATCCCAACAGCTTAATCTGGGCCCTCGGACGAAATAAGGGTAGTCTGTAGATAGGAAAGC
The DNA here is from genome assembly GCA_000404065.3 of Pinus taeda. Taxonomy (NCBI): domain Eukaryota; kingdom Viridiplantae; phylum Streptophyta; class Pinopsida; order Pinales; family Pinaceae; genus Pinus; species Pinus taeda. Next base: position 22,141 of record APFE031221182.1, on the reverse strand, counting down.
ATGAAAAGAAAAATTGAAATGACGTGTTTGCAAGTCTAAGTGCACCGAAACCAAAAGAAGAAAAATGTTAGGTAAGTAGGCTGGGTAGGTAGTTTTGAGGTTGTTGAATCTTGATTGCTGATCAGTTCCAGGTTTCCAGGTGTCATCATTACTCAGGACACAATCAGCAGGCAGTTCTATGCGAAAAGCTCAAAAACGGGTATAACTAACTCCCTCTCTCCACCTCCCCCAATCATTAACTAACTTCCCCAAAAGAGGTCAAGATCTGCTTGATACCTCTTAAGTTCCATCATTCTCATAGCATTAGCCTGAGTAAAGATCTGCTTTGCTTGAAGATATTCCATATTTTCTCTAAAGGTTCTATCCCTTTGTAACAGCCTAAGTTCTCCTGAACTTAGCACTTTCTCACCATCTCCATATTAACCACTGACATTATTATTTAGCTCCGTATATTTTCCCATCCCCCTACTAAAATTATGTAAAATTATCCCCTATGTAAATATCCCTCCCCCTGGTTGGAAAATAACCATAAGTACCCCCTGGAATTGCTCAGTTTACCTGAAACTTAGCAAGAACCCTCATGCTACCCCTTCAGACCATCTTCCAAATACAATGGACTCCTTCCAGAGTATAAATCCCTTTTGAGGTGATCGGACTCCTTTCGAAGCCTCAAATGCCTTTCAGACCCACTACTCACTCCTTCCGAGTTTAAAGACAGCAAAGGACCAATGACAAAGATTAAAGTGTATCAGATCAAATCTTCAGGGAACAAGCATGCCAAAGAGTATCAGTAGGCGGCGGAAACCATCAATGTAGCAGCAAAGAGTATCAGCAAAATCTTTAGCAGCTGACCAGAGCAGGAGAACATTTAATACCTTCCAGCAGAGTCAAAGAAAGAGGGCGAAGCCACTCAAACACCCTCAAATAATAAGTATTGCACATTTACCTAGCACCAGAACATTACTGCAGATCCGGAAGCATAGTTACTCCAACAACACCGCATCGAGCCTCCAAGGGCCACCTTGCACTCCTTTCGATTCAGCTACCTCTAGCGCAGACCAAAAGACTTACTTGCATTTAATTCCAACAACACTTAGGTTTTAGAAAATATCTTCAGCAGACCTGTTTAGGTCGATTGTAATGAGTGACTTCCTGATATTTTGCTTATATATACCACCCTAAACGATGTAGTGAGGGGTTGGTTGGTTAGCTAGTTAGTGAGTAGAAGACACTGCTTGATCTTCTTCTCAGCATTTTCTCCAAGCAGAGACCCGCACTGTAACTGTCATACTTTCTATAATCAAAGATTGTTGAAAGCATGGATTTCGGAACTGCTTGATGCGTTCAATTGGCCAAGGAGTGATTACGGAATTCTTGTGCTTCTACATGTTTCAATAAGTGTTTCTCACCTCTATTAATTTTCATGATTTTTCCACCCTTCCGCCAACTAAATTGCAGGAAAAAAGAATAGCTTAAGATTTGTTTAACTACACCTTAAGTTCAATTTCTGCATTTTTCTATGTTTTCATCAGAAATAGCTATGAGCATGTATACTTAAATGATCTTGTTTGCGTTGTTTCTTTCACATATGAATGAGAATTTAGGAATTCTTAACTGCTCCTAGATCACCATTCATCCATTTCTCCTCTTTCTCAGTATGATGAAATGATTCTCCTTTGCCTTTCATCTCTGTTTCCATCATTCCATCCCTTTGGTAGATTGATAATTGCATCATGTGTGGCTATCTCGCTCCTTAATCCTCTTATGACCAAGAAGACGCAATAGAAAGCCTTAATCCATGACTCCATGCCCAATGGTTTGAAACTTATCACACCTTACCTTACCTCTTTGATTGAGATTTCTACCTTCCATCCAAACCCAAACAAAAAACCCCTGAGCCAAAAGCTAGCCTAAAATTATCAACAAAGTTGAATCATTAGGAGAGAGCCCTCTCTGATTGCAGGTGGGCTAGAACCTGCAATCCAAAGATTGGTTTGTGGTTACCTCGGTCGTATCCCTAAAAAGGAGCCTAGGGACAACCTGAGTGATAACAGGGTTAAAACCTACAACAACTCTGATACCAAATGTAGGTTTCAAAACTATATAGAAATTTCTTGTAAACAAATTTTTAAAATAGAAAAATATACAATGGTGAGAACATGAAACAAATATACACAGATATTTTCCCCTGTATCCCAAAACCGGGACTACCAGATTGATTTTTCATTATGTTATTTTCAATGTTACAATACCCCCATGTAGGGGGCTATCGCCACCCCTATAAACCCCCAACAAGGGGGGCTACCGACCCCTCTGATGCCCCCCCCCCAACCCCCCGCTACTCTCAGTGCAACGTACTATGTGTGAGTCTAGTCATGGAAAGAATATAACACACACCCAACATAAATTATTCTTTCATTAATTAACCCCGTATAGAGAGGGTTGTAAATGGGACCAACGTTGAACTTTTTTTAATTTTTGTTTGTATGCACTAAAATTTTACATGGTTATAGTAGATGAATGCACTGATAGTATGGGAGGGATTCAAGACTTAAATACAAAATGCATAAATAATTTTAGAATCAAACAAAAAAATTAGAACATAAATGTCAAGGAGATAAAATTATTTGTTTTTTTTTACCATAACACACACCCAACATACATTATTCTCTCATTAATTAACCCCGCATAGAGGGGGTTGTGAATGGGACCAACATTGAATTTTCTCAATTTTTGTTTGTATGCACTAAAATTTGACTTGGTTACAGTAGATGCATGCATTGATAGCACGGGAGGGATTCAAGACTCAAATACAAAATGCACAAATAATTTAACAATCAAACGAAAAAGTTATAACATAAATGTCAAGGAGATAAAATTATTTATTATTTTTTACTGTCCTTATCATGATATATAGTTATCCCCAAGGGTTATCTCAATTGACCAAGTACCCATCACCAAAGGACCTTAATTTTCTATTGAGAGTTCATGAATTCAACTCTCTCAATGCTCCCAAGCTCAAGAAAAATATTTTAGTCACTTAACATTTAGCAATCAATGAAAATTGTGCTTTAATTAATTGACCCGCATAGAAGGGGTTGTGAATGGCACCAACATTGAATTTTGTTTTGGTTGTATGCATTGAAATTTGAAATGATTATAGTAGGTGTGTGTGTTGACAGTACAGGAGGGTTCTAAGAATCAAATACGACTTTGTTGTAGTGGCTAGAACCACCCTATAAATTTTTTCCTTCGCTTCAGTTTGGAGCCTCCCTCCTTAAATCTTCGCAGCTTGTCTTGCACCGCTCAAGTACTTGTGCTTTCATTTGAATTTTCTTTCACTTTAGAGATTGTGTTCACTTACTTGATTTCTTTTCTAACCACAAGTTGATCTTATGATTGGTTACAATCCAATTCTTGCACTACCTTGATGATCTATGCAATCCTTAAGGGAAACCAACCTTTCTCTCAGGAGCGTAGTGTAAACCAACAGTGAGCTTCGCCTCCAGAATTGTGCAAACCTAGCTAGAAGCTTGTATTTAGCTATGAAATTGCACAAAGCAGTCCAAGCCATCAAGTGAGCCCTCAAATGCAGAATTATGTAAATCCAGCTAACAATCGGCCTTCAACCTAGGAATTGCATAGAGCCTAAGAGGTAGTCGAGAGCCACTAGGCCCATAAATTACAGAACCATACTGTGCTAGGAAACTGTCAGTGCATAAATGAGAGGGTTACCTAGTCCTCCCTAGGACTGTGTAATATTTTTGGGAAGGTTTCCGAAAAAGAAAGAAGCTAAGAGGAAAAGCATCTCTGGTAAGTAGGGAATCTATTATTAACTTCTTGAAGGTGACACCTTTCCATATTTAGAAGTTTCTGCTAAGTGTCGGTGTTTTCCTTGATCTCAAGCATGTGTGTCAAACAATCCATTTTCTCAAATATATGTAATGGATGCCTCTAGATCTCATGTATGAATTCGATCATCAAGCTATAGCTTCCCTAAGAGGTCACAAAGATGTTAGAGCATTGTTATCTCTTTTCATGATGAGTTTTGATTTTATTTTCTTTTGTTGCTTTTTCTGTGGATTTTGTTTGTTTATCTTATGAAAGTTCTTTTTCGCTCATTTTTTTAAATGACCACTAGTGTTTTGACTTGTTTTAGCTTGTAGAAGTGTTGTTTCAAGTTATACATTGGCTTCCCCAAGCATCGCATGAGTTTGCCCATTTTTTCACCAACAGTCGCCGATGCGACGACTCCCTTCGAATGCTTTGTGTTCCTTCAATTTGATCCATTGTTGCACTTTTTTTACATGCATACATGTACACTTGGTCATATATGCACTCATTCTTACATAATCCTTTAGATATACCTATTTACACACTTCCCATGGACAGATCTGGGCTCCCCCCGCTCGGGTCTTACATTCACTTGCATGCACTGTGTAATCTGGTAGTTCAAGGCATCTGCCTTGGCTTATGGAATTATGTAGAAGTTGTCCTAGGTTAGCTCCAACTACACACTACATAGTTCTAGGAGGCAGTCTCCCAGCTTCATCAATGAGACTACGTAATGTGCAATCCCTCCCAGGCCTTGCCCAGACTAAACTATGCATTATGGAGTTCCAGTCAGAAGGCTTCCACATTGAGTGTCAGGACCACGTAGTGTGCCATTCCCACAGTTAGTCAATCACCCCTTGTCAGTCTAAACTATGCATTTCCTCTCATCAAATGCCCTAGCTGCTGCTTGACCATACTGTAAAGTCATATTTTTAAGAGTTAATGTTTGTTTTCCATGAGCATTTGTTATGTCCCATAGCTACCACACTCGTGAAGCACTTCTCTCTAGCAGTCATTATACCATGGCACCAAAGAGAGCTTCTTCGAGAGTGACCATTGAAAGTAGTATCGGTGTAGAAATTGAGCAAGCACTAGTTTACATGCCAATATATGTAAATGCACAACTAAGTATAGAAAAGGAATCAACACTAACATGGAAGAAAAACTAGAAGTAATGGAAGAAGGCAGCAAGCCAGTTCAAGATCAAGGAAAGAGGAAAACGATGACATAATAGAGGGATGACAAAATTCGAGAGAAAAAGTGCATTCAGTCTTCATGAAACCATATTTTATAGCAGAAGCAAAAGGAAGCACAGTTCAAAGACCATAAATCAGAGGAAGACAGAAGACCAGAGCTTGCAAGTAGTAGAATTGAGATCGCAGCAAGCAGAAAAACGAGTCAAAGGAAGAATGGGAGCTACGAAGAATAAATAGGAAGAAGAACAAAGGCAAGGCACAATGACAGAGAAAACAACACTAATACAGGTTGATGAGCTGGAACAACTAGCAGTTGAGGAAGAGAGTGGATAGATGCAGGTTCCCTCACCAAAGCTAAGCACAAAAACTAAGTCTAGTTGAAGTTCAATAGGTACACTGAGCAGTAGATGTGTGAGCCCACCAGTGATGACTTGCAATTGAGCACAGACAACATGCAAAAGTACATTGGTGGTCCAGCCACACTCAGGAAAACTTTACACATGCTTGAGGATGAGATGGAAACAGGTTCCAAGACCACATGCACAGATGCCATGGAGACAAGAGTTCGCTTTCATCAAGACAACATCAAGCATTTTGGGGACATCACAGCATAGTACCAAGCTTGGCATCAATACATGACCAAGAAGAATCAAGTGTATATTTCTAAGTTGGTCTTTCCCCAAACCCTTAAGTCATATTGTTTTGTCTTGTTAGGTTGTCTCTATCCTATTTTGTCTCACATGGGTACATGTGGAAAATTGTATTATTGGAAATATGTTGTAAGTGAAATTCCAGGTGTCACTAGTGGAATGTGAATAGTCACCATGTAATGTGAAGAGTCATGAGGGTAGTCCAAGAGTCAAAGGGGAATGTCAAGGGTCACCCCACCCTTTGTTATAAATAGAACCTCATAACTCATACACCATGATTTTGGGAGCCAATCTTTTGGCTAGACATTGCTTAGAAAAGGCTTGTAGAGTATTGTGAAAATCCTTGGCTTCTCCACAGCGTAGAGTGAGTACATCTCTTTGGAGGAGTATGCATTGTTGAATGGTTCCAATATTGGGGCAAGTGGTTGTCAATGATGTATGTATGTGTTGATGGTGGTGGACCTGCCAACATTTAGGGGATCTCACCGGTATGAAGTACCAACTAGACCTCACACCGTTTGGTGTAGGAGTCACATCCGGTATGATGGCTCTGTTGCCATTATCTTAAAGATTTTCCTTAGCACTTTCTTGTCATTAAATGAGAGTGGTTTACATTTTCTTCAAACAATGAGGTTTGCATGCCTAGTGAAGGCTTATTGACACTTGTGTCAAATTTCTCAGGTTGAAAGGGAATAGTCCCAACTCTGCTAGATACACACAACACAACAGGACATGCGCAACTTCTAGCTGATTAGTCCACATGGATGTGGTAGTCACAAACACAAGGTCAACAGATAGCATGTACAACATCCAGTGGAATAGTCCACATGAGTGCGACGAGCGTTATAACAAGTTTACAAGAATGAATCTATTGAGTGTCCGACGGGATAGCCCACATGAGCGAGACAATGTTGACAACTGATACAACACATTTCCAATAGCATATGTACTGAAACAACAAAAATAGTTCATTTGTCTTAATAAAAGTTAAAAAAACTTGCATTACAAGCGTCCAAAGAGTAGTCTTACAAACAAATATAATACATGTGTTTAAACATGTTGGCTTGTTAACAGGCTTCAGAATTAAGCGAAAGTTCCAAGACACATATGTACACCATTACATCACTAACTGTGATAGTGGAGCACTTGAGCCACTTCTTGCCCCTTACAGAAAATATTACAGAATCTCGAGCCTGTTTGGGAGGAGCCAAGGTGAAAAGTCTTTCGCATGTACAAAAGAGGGGTATATATAGCCAAGGGTGAAATTGACCCTTATGACTATTCGACTTCCCTCATGACTATTTGACTTACATGACTCTTCAACTTTACATGTGAGTCTCTTGGACTTCCACATTACATTACATTGATTGCAACAGTATGGCCCACAGTAGTGATGTGGGTGAGATGACTCATGACATGACTCGACACGACAGAGTTGGAGTGTTCATGTTGTTGGCGGTGTCCATGTCGATTTGTAGTGCTTCTGAGTGATGAATGTGCTCTTGGTGTATCATAGCTTCACCTCTACATGGAAAGTTGTGTGGAATCTTAGATGGTCTTGGTGTTTGCTTGATGTTTCACATGCATGTCTCTCCTTTACTTATACTTGGCATGATCCATATATTTTCCATTTGCGAACAAGTCTCCTAACATGCACTCCCTGTTCATCATGTTCGTTATCATGCCATGTCTCCTCCATGTACCTGTATCTACAATCGCTCATGATGAGACAACAACCATCAAGAAACATCCTAATCTACCATGATGCATTATCTTTCATTTTCAGATGCAGGTGATCGGGAGAGAGGACAAGGCTCTGAAATCATAGAGCACATGTCAGGCCAGGATGAAGGTTCTGGGCACTGTCAATAAAAATTGCACATAAGTCATTGGGAGGTTGATATGGGCAGTATGGATCATCAGTGACTATCTGTGGTATCTAGCTCAACTGGAGGGAAGATGTGTGCAAATTTTCCAGGGAGACAGTGCAGGCAGCAGGGGGACACTGGTAGTGAAAATTGCACAGATTCTTCTGGGAGGATGGGAGTGGGTTGCGGGAGCTTGCTAGCAAAAACTGCACAGAGTTGGGAGGATGGCCTATAGGACATCTATGTGTAGTTTCTGCGATAATCAGGATGTTGGGTAGCTGGGAGACAACCTATGAAAACTACGCATTTTTAAGGAGGAGGAGCAAGTTAGCTGACCAGGTGACTGGCTAAGAAATCTACACAATTTTTGAAAGTAGTGCAGTGACATGCAGCGGGTGTCTCTCCAGCATGTCTTCACATTTTCATCAGTCAGCGGAAGTGTACATGCTTGGCAGATTTTGAGCAATTTTTTGGTGGAGTGAGACGAAGGGTCACTGCCTAGTCAAACCCTCTAGTTAACCAATTGGAGGCTTGATGGATCTACTTGCAAGCAACGTAGTTTGTGATAAATTTTTGAGAAACTTCTGTGTTTTTCTGGCTGATAGTCAGTTGGGTCGACTCCAATATTGCATAGTGTATACTTCATGTGAGACAAACTCAATACCTATTCAATTTTAGGCACTATTGCATGATCACTTAGAGCTGAGATTCCGTAGTACAGCTCAGTGAAGGTCCAGCTGTTGGAGGGAGGTCCAATCGACAGAGTTTTAGCAAAATAACTAAGTGTGTGAGCGAGTGAAATTGTGCATGCATGACTTTGCGAACACACACTCAACATGACTCAACGATAAGACACCTTGAACAATCAAGACAACATACATTCAGTGTGGCTAACCAACAGGTGCGAGCGACACTTGAGATAGACATTCATATGGTCGTGATGACACTTTCACCATAGTTCTTACAACATCATGTGTGAGTCCGATAGATTTTTACATAGTGAGCACAACTCAAAAACAACTTTTAACATCACTAGAACAAGGTTGTGAGCATGACATAGCAATCAACATGTTGAAGATGACAGTTGGTCAAACAAGTGAAAAGGTAGCAAGACATGTAGAAGAAACAAATAAAATGAATTTTCATGTTTGCACCCATTCGTGTTACTAAGGAAAGGATGACTTGGCATTTACAAGCATCTTGCAAACTCAACTAAGAGGTGTATTTCAAAAGGTGTTCTTTACTTACCATACTTACCCTCAAGATGATCGTGCATTCGATGGAGTTTGCATGCTATCTTGATCTTTTCCATTTCTTGGTTCCTTGGTCCTTCTCCTCAAATCCTTGGAAACGATTTTAGCATGTCACATTTTCCTATAGACACTAACGGGTATATCTGTGGAATTTTAGTGGACAATGAATGTTGTTGGAATGAGGCCCTAGGAGGCTCGTTTGGTAGTTTTTGCATGCAAGACAGAAAGGGAATCTTAGATAGCACTAGGCAGTTTTGAGGCACAGGACACTGCTGTGGGATGGGTGTCCTAAGAGGACACCTCTGCATAATTTTTGGATACAGCACAGCTCGATTTCTCTACACATTTCTGGAGAGCAGTGCTGGCTAAGGTGTTTACGAGTTGTGGAGTTTCAGCAGGCAAGGGAGGTTAGTGTCTCTTGGGTTGTGAGGTTTCAGCAGGCAAGGGAAGTTGGTTTCTCTGCGCACTGCATGATTTCAGCAGGCAAGGGAGGTTGGTTTCTTTGCACAATGTGGGGTTTCAATAGGCAAGGGAGGAAGCTTGATGGTTGCAGAAGAAAAGCACACAATTCCGAGAAGCTGGATGAGCCTAGGTTGCTTGGGAAAATGGTTAAGTGTGATATTAGTGAAACATATGTAAACATTGATAGGACTCGACTGTCATCACACACAGACACTTAGTGACACAACCTAGACCAACCAAAATACATAATATATACTTTACTTGATGCAATAACCTTCGTGAAAAGAGTGCATGAAGTGAGCGTGAAACGTGTCTATCTGATGAAAACCACTCATGTGCACATGCTTTCCCTTGAAGCAAAATAACATTCCCTTTGCATGAAAAAGAGAAAAACGTATGCCTGAAAATGACAAATGTTGCATAAATATGAGAACGAGAAAAACTCTTAGGATCAAGGAGGGGAGCTTGAAATCATCATCTTAACAACAAGTGACCAAGGATGATCGATTGTAGGATCCAAGGTAGGCTCTGAAATTTGCATGCGAGCCAGAATTTTGGAGGGTGGTTGTACTCGCTACAATAGTATGGATGGAACTTTTAATCAATCTATATAACTTAGCCAACACATTTTCATGCATATATTTTTATTATAGTTCAACTATTCTAGTTAATTTAGCAATGTATGTTATTTAACTTATGCATTTGTGTATGAACTATTTTGTATGTGATTGTATGAATATTATTGAAGATGTGTTGTTATATTAACCTGTCATTTTGGATTGTGGACTATTCCACTTCCAGCCTATGATGCCATTCAGATCATGTTTTCCTTTCAGGTTGCATACTATTACAGGTTTTTAAGGGACACACTTTCCTTTCCCCTCTATGTGTTAGAACCCCCATGCATCTCACTTGACTCGATGGAAGTTCACACACTTGCTTTCAACAAGGTATCATACTTACCTATGTGTGCTACCACAATCAAGGTACTATTGTATTACCCACTGTTGGGACTCCTACTCCAAACACTCTGAGGTCTATTTGGGACTTCTTACCGGGGAGATCCCCTGACATGTTGGCGGGTCAAGCACTGTCAATATTTCTGGTGCTAGAAGGAGGGCCAGATGACAAGCTAAGTCCTCAAATTTTTTCCTGGATCTCTGCACATCATTCATGACTTACATTACAATCATACCTCTGGCATGTTTTTCTCATGCAGAAGATTTTGAAGTGTTTGAGGACATTCTTGATGACTTCTCACAATTTAAGTATGACGGTGAAGGCAGAGAAACCCTACTAAGGCATGGATTTTCCTTCATAGGCTTCTATCACAGGAATGAAGTCACCTCAGACATCATTTCATGTAGGTTGTTCTCTCACACGTTCGAAAGGACGATGCACTAATGGTGTCGCACATTCCCCACAAGCTCCATTCACTCTTTCAATCACATGATTAGATATTTAGTTTGTGCTTTATATTTTTATGACTATCAAGTGCTCAATAATAAAAAAAAATCCTGGAATTACGGAACGCTCTTGATGAATCTCTTTGGCAATTTTGGGAGCGCTTCCAAAATCTTGCTTTTCAAATCCTCAAAGATAAATTTGATTGGAAATTTCTCAGGGAAAGATTTCAATATCTTCTTTACATATCTGAAAATTTGCATGAGTTAGAATCATTGGAACCCCTCCCAACATGCCTGTGTTGGAGCTACCAAATCTAAGACGAACAAGGTTTATGTAAGTGACCCATCATCTACTCTTCATCACATAGCTCAAGCTCTGCAAGGCGAGGTGGGAGAAGTCAAAAACCCATTTGTTGAACTATCACCTCCTCCCACCCCACCTGCTCTAGATTTCAGCATAGATGTGGACTGCAAACTCATTTTTTGTCAAGTGAACTTATTTTCTCAGCCCCTATCCTCTCACTCTATTGATCCTATGGATTTTTGTGTCTTGTGTTCATTCATTCCACAATCCATGTGTGATGTTCACGAAGTTCAAGTTGTTGACAAATTTGGTGTTAACCATCTGACCTGCGCTATCATTATTGATGAGTATGTGTGGGAATCTATAGAACAAATTATGGTGAAGGATGGCCTCCTTCTATCCACATCTCATCCACTCTATCCTTACATATTTTGTGATCTTTCCATTTCTAATTTTTATTGTGAAAATTCATTCCCAGATGTTTCCACTTCTAATCATTCACTAACTATCATCTTTTCTTTCTAAAAATTCAGAGGGTGATGATTTTTGTTTCTCATCAACCCCTCTATATGATTTGCCATATCATGATTATGTCCTTGTAAATCTTGAATTTTATGATCGTGGCTTTCATGTTATATTTACTCCTTCATTCAATCATGATTTTGTTTCATGATCTACCCACTGATGAAGTGGAAACCCCTAAAGTTGTCAAGGCACTTCAACCTGAGTTGATGGTTATGTTAGGTCTTCATTGTCTTGATGTTAGTTCTGCTCCCGATCAAAAATTTGTTGAACCAACTCAGGATCCTCATCATTCTCTTGTTTACGTCGAAAATAAATATGATATGCAAATCTTACGCCCTCCACCAAAATCACACGATCCTATCACTCATGCATTGGAGGAGTCATATGTAGCAAGTCATTCTATGAAGTGAAAGTTTTCTTATTTCTACATGTTTGCTCATTTGGAAAGATCAAAAGAGTGTGCACATTTGTCATCTGCACACAATGTGTTGTCACACAAGGGTACGTCTACAGAGTGTTTGTCTTTCACTTTTAGTTTTTCTTTTATGTGGACACATTCAAACTTCAAGTGTGTTGGCTTTCATTCTTTTTTATTTCTTACATGTTAGTTTACTTGAATATCTTTATTTTCAACCATGCCTTCGCCATCATCAGCCACCCAATGCATCGGTGGCTACATTGGAAATATCACTTCACGTCAGTAGGCCCATGCACTGTTTAATTTAGGAGTAGGAGTAGTGTGTTCTTTCTTGTTTTTCTTTGCTTAATTGTTTTGTTGTCCTTGTTTTTCTTTCATTTTACTTATGTCCTTTGCTTTGTTTGTTTGTTTTCTTTGCACCCATAGGTTTAGCTTCACATGAAACCATGTTTGGATCTTGAGACAAGAAGGATGAATTAAAAGAGGACTTGTGCAACTATCAACATTTGGTTATCTATATCCCCTATCCGTATGAAGATTTTGCATTCTTTCATTCAATGATACCCTGATGGAAAATATTTTTTGTTTAGAGTGAGTCTTGGTGAAAACACAACACTTGCAAATTTAACTAGTACTACCTACTCTAATCGGTTTTTCTATATTCAGTTAACCCTTGTAAACTCAGTCAAGTAAAGTAAGGTGGGGGGAACCTTAAAAGGTATCTTAGAGGCATATATAACATACTTATCTGAAGGCACAACCTCTTCTCCTCTCAGTAAGTTGGGATCCCTCTTCCACCTCATGAAATAAATAGGTGCCTATGCATAGTTCTCTAAAAAATGAAAAATGAATAAAAATAAATAAAGGTGAAAGAAGAGAAAGTCTTCCTGCGTAGAGAGGTGGAGCAAGTAACTTCGCCAGGGTACTGTCCAGGCTCGCTAGTAGCAAAGAGATTCTTGTGGTCTTGAAGTGACTCTATCGATGTACTATCTAAGCTTGCTTGAAGCAGAGCAACACCAGAGATGAAACTTAAACTATGATAGTCTACACAACTTGTGCATCAATATACCCCTCATCCCCAATCAAAACAACTCAGTTGACTTGGCTTGGTATGTGTGCTGACTGATCAAGAGAATGGAAGGGAATATATCTTTAACTCAAGCTAGTGAGGAAGCCATGATGCTCAAATAATCAAACAATATTTCTGGGGGAGTTAGACTTGCTTTACATGAGACAATGTCCATACGAAAAGCTAGAGTTATACCAGTGTGTCGCCAATGTTGTAGCCACTACAACCATCCTCCAAAATTTTTCCTTTGCTTCATTTTGAAGCCTCCCTCCTTAAATATTAGCAACTTGTCTTGCACTGCTCAGGTACTTGTGTTTTCATTTGAATTTATCTTTTGCTTTACAACTTGTGTTCTCTTACTTGCTTTACTCTCTAACCACAAGCTAACCTTATGACTTGGTTGCAATATTGTTCTTGCACTTCCTTGATGATATGTGCAATCCTTGAGGGAAACTAGACTTTCTCTCAGGCAATGCACAATGTAACCCAGTAGTGAGCCTCTGCTCCAAAATTGCACAAACCCAGCTGGAAACTTTTCCTTAGCTAGGAAACTATGCAAATCAGTCCAAGCCATCAAGTGAGCCTTCAACTCTAGAATTGCATAGAGCCAGTTGATAGCCAAACTTCAATCTAGGAATTGCGTAGATTAGCTCAGTAGTGAGATTCGGCTCCAGAATTTCATAGAGCAAGTTGACAACCTACCTTCAACTGGGAAATTATGCAAAAACTAAGAGTCAACCCAGAGTCACTCAACCTAAAAATTGCTCGGAACCATATTGTGCTCAAAATTGTCAGTGCATGAACCGGACAATTGCCCAGTCAACCCTAGGACCATGCAATCTTTCTAAAAGGTGCATGGCAGGGTTCTTGATAAGCAAGAAACTAAGAGGAAAAGCATCCCTTGAAAGTAAGGAATCTATTATTAGCTTCTCGAAGGTGACACATTTCCATCTTTAGAAGTTTTTGTTAAGTGTCGTTGTTGTCCTTGATCTCAAGCACGTGTGTCATGAACTCCATTTGATCAAATCTATGTAATGGACACCTCTACAGTTCACTTATTCATTCGATGATCAAGCTCTAGCTTCCTAGGAGATCAAGGACCTTTGAAGCATTGTCATAACTTTTCGGGGTGAGTTTTGCTTTTATTTCCTTTTGTTGCTTTTCTTGTGGCTTTTGTTTGTTTAGCTTGCGAGAGTTTTGTCTCACTCGTTTTGTTGAGGATCACTAGAATTTTAACTTGTTTTATCTTATATAAGTGTTGTTACAAGTTATACATTTCCTTCCCTAAGCGTCGTGTGAGTTTTCTTGTTTTTGCACGAACAGTCACCGATGCGGCGACTCCCTTTGCACGCTTCATGTTCCTTTAGTTTGACCCATTGTTGCACTTGTTCAAGCTAGTGAGGAACCCATGACACTCAAATAATCGAACAATATTTCTGGGGAAGTTAGACTTGGTTTACATGAGACAATGTCCATACAGAGAGCTAGAGTTATACCAGTGTGTCGCCAATGTTGTAGCCACTACAACCATCCTCCAAAATTTTTCATTTGCTTCATTTTGGAGCCTCCCTCCTTAAATATTAGCATCTTTTCTTGCATTGCTCAGGTGCTTGTGTTTTCATTTGAATTTATCTTTCGCTTTACATCTTGTGTTCTCTTACTTGCTTTACTCTCTAACCACAAGCTAACCTTGTGACTTAGTTGCAATCTTGTTCTTGCACTTCCTTAATGATATGTGCAATCGTTGAGGGGAACCAAACTTTCTCTCAGGCAATGCACAATGTAACCCAGCAGTGAGCCTCGGCTCCAGAATTGCACAAACCCAGCTGGAAACTTGTCCTCAGCTAAGAAACTACGCAGATTAGTCCAAGCCATCAAGTGAGCCTTTAAGTCTAGAATTGCGTAGAGCCAGTTGATAGCTAGCCTTCAATCCAGGAATTGCATAGATTAGCTCAGTAGTGAGATTCGGCTCCAGAATTGCATGGAACAAGCTAACAACCTACATTCAGTTGAGAAATTACACAGAGCCTAAGAGTCAGCCCAGAGTCACTCAACCCAAAAATTGTGCAGAACCATACTGTGCTCAGAATTATTAGTGCATGAACCAAAAAATTACCCGGTCAAGCCTAGGACCATGTAATATTTCTAAGAGGTGCATGGTAGGTTTCTCGAAAAGTAAGAAACTAAGAGGACAAGCATCCCTCGGAAGTAAGGAATCTATTGTTAGCTTCTCCAAGGTGACACATTTCCATCTTTAGAAGTTTCTGTTAAGTGTCGTTGTTGTCCTTGATCTCAAGCACATGTGTCATGAACTCCATTTGATCAAATCTATGTAATGGACACCTCTAGAGTTCATTTATTCATTCGATGATCAAGCTCTAGCTCCCCTAGGAGATCAAGGACCTTTGAAGCATTGTCATCACTTTTCGGGGTGAGTTTTGCCTTTATTTCCTTTTGTTGCATTTTTTTCGCTTTTGTTTGTTTAGCTTGTGAGAGTGTTGTTTCACTTGTTTTGTTGAGGATCACTAGAATTTTAACTTGGATTATCTTGTATAAGTGTTGTTACAAGTTATACATTTCCTTCCCAAAGCGTCGCGTGAGTTTTCTCGTTTTTGCACCAACAGTCGCCGATGCGGCGACTCCCTTCGCATGCTTCATGTTCCTTCAGTTTGATCCATTGTTGCACTTGTTTTACATGCATACATCTAAACTTAGTTAGATCTTCACTCATTATTACATCATCCTTCAAATATTCCTATTTTCACACTCCCCATGGACATATTTGGACTCCCCTGTCGAGGTCTCACATTCACTTGCATGCACTGTGCAATCTAGTAGCTCAAGGCATCTCCCTTGGCTTTTGGAATTGCGTAGAGGTTGTCCTAGGTTGCATCTAACCACACACTGCACAATTATAGGATTCATTCTCCTAACTTGTTCACTGAGAGTGCATAATGTGTAGTGTATCCCAAGCCCTATCCCAAATTAAACTGTACATTGTGCAGTTCTAGTCAACAGGCTTCCACACTGACTGTTAGGACTACGCAGTGCGCAAATCCCACAGTTAGGCAGTCACCCCTTGTCAATCAAAACTACACATTTCCTCTCACCATATGCCCTGGATGCTACTTGATCATGCCTTAAAGCTATATTTTTAAGAGCTAATATTTTCTTTCCATGAGTGTTTGTTCTATCCCATAGGTACCACACTCATGAAGCGCTTCTCTCTAGAAGTCATTTTACCATGGCACCAAAGAGAGCTACTTTGAAAGTGAATACTAAAAGAAATAATGAGGAAGAAGTTGAGCAAGTGCCAGTTTAGCTACCAATATATGCATATGCCCAACTATTTATAGAAAAGGAATCAACACTAACATGGCAGCAAAACCAATAGTAGTGGCAGAAGCCAGCAATCTAGTAAATGATAAGAGAAAGAGGAAATCACTGACATAATAGAGGGAGAACAAATTTAAATAGTGAAATTGCATTCAATTTTCATGTAGCCATATTTGACAATAGAAGCAAAAGGAAGTACGCGACACAGACCACAGAGAAGAAGCAGACAGAATAGAAAAGCTTACAGGTAGCAGAACTGAGATCGCAACAAGCAGAACAAGATTTAAAGGAAGAACGAGAGTTGAGAAGAAGAAGAAACAAGAAGAAGAGAAAAGGCAAGGTGCAACAACATAGAAAAAAATGCTAATACAGGTTGATGAACTGAAATAGCCAACAACTAAGGAAAAGAGTGGATAGATGTAGGTTCCTTCATCAAAGTTAAGCACAAGAACCAAGTCTAGTTGGAGGTCAACAAGTATATGAAGAATTTGATGCGCAAGGCCACTAGTGATGACTTGCAGTTGAGTGTAAACAACATGAAAAAGTACATTGGTGGTCCAACCACACTCAAGAAAATGTTGCGCATGCTTCAGGACGAGATGGACATAGGTTCAAATACCACATTCCAGGATGCCATGGAGGCAAGAATCCACTTTCAGCAAGACAACATCAAGCAGTTTGGGTACATCACAGCATAGTAACAAGATTGGAATCAGTACATGACCAAGAAGCATCAAGTTTATGTTTCTGAGTTGGTCTTTCCCCAAACCTGAGAGTCATAATGTTTTTTCTTGTTAGGTTTTCTCTAGCCTATTTTATCTCACATGGGTACATGTGGAAAATTGTATTATTGTAAATATGTTGTAAGTGAAATTCCAGGTGTCACTAGTGGAATGTAAACAGTCACTATGTAATGTGAAGAGTCAAGAGGGTAGTCCAAGAGTCAAATGGTAATGTCAAGGGTCACCCTACCCTTCACTATAAATAGAACCTCATAACTCATAGAATAGGATTTTGGGAGCTAAGTTTTTGGCTAGGCATTTCTTAGAGAAGGCTTGGAGAGTATTGTGGCAAGCCTTGGCTTCTCCACAGTGTAGAGCGAGTACATCTCTTTGGAGGAGGAGGTAGTGTTGACAGTAATGTTCCACTATTGGGGCTAGTGGTTTTCAGTGGTGTATGTATGGATGGAACTTTCACTTAATATATATAACTAAGCTAGTACGTTTTCATGCATATATTATTATTGTAGTTTGACTATTCTGGTTACTTTAGTAATGTATGTTTTTTAACTTACGCACTTGTGTATGAACTACTTTGTATTTGATTGTATGAATCTTATTGAAGATGTGTTGTTACATTAACCTAACACTTTGGATTGTGGACTATTCTGTTTCCATCCTGTGATGCCATTTAGCTCATGTGTTCCTTTCAGGTTGCGTACTATTACAGGCTTCTAAGGGACACGCTTTCCTTTCACCTTTGTGTGTTATAACCCCTATGCATCTCACTTGAATCGCTGCAACGTCACACACTTACTTCCGACAAAGTTATCATACTTACCTTTGCATGCTAACACAGTCAAGGCACTATTACTACCCACCACTAGGACTCCTCCTCCAGACGATCTAAGGTCTAGTTCAGACTTCTTAACAGGGAGATCCCTTGACATGTTGGCAAGTCCAGCATCGTCAACAGACTCTCACAAATAATTCTACAATTAAAAGACAAAATTATAACATAAATGTTCACGGGTTCAATTCTCTCGACACTCTTGGGGTTAGGTAATTGATTAATTCACATAAGATTTAACAATAAATGCAAATTATGTATTAATTAATTGGCCCCACACAGAGGGGGTTTTGAAATGGGAACAACGTTGAATTTTTTTTAGTTTGTGCATATATGCACTAAAATTTTACATGGTTGTATTGGATTCATGCATTGAAGGTATGGGAGGGTTTCAAGACTCAAATACCACTCACACAAAGATTTTGATAATCAAAAAAAAAAAATTATAACATAAATGTTAAGGAGATGAAATTATTCATTATTTTTTACTATCCTTATCCTGATATGTATTTAGCCCCAGAGTTAGCTCATTTGGTTGAGTACCCCTCAGCAAAGAACCTTAATTTTCTATTGAGACATCACAAGTTCAATTCTCTCAATGCTCTGGGGGTTAGGTAAATGTTCAATTCACTTGAAATTTATAAATCAATGGAAATTATGCTTTAATTAATTGACCCTACACAAAGGGGGTTGTGAATGGGGCCAACATTTCAAGGGACATGGACATGTTACCCCTATCAATGTACCCTAGTAGTAC
Organism: Pinus taeda; assembly: GCA_000404065.3. Lineage (NCBI taxonomy): Eukaryota > Viridiplantae > Streptophyta > Pinopsida > Pinales > Pinaceae > Pinus > Pinus taeda. The sequence continues at coordinate 3,494 of APFE031221182.1, read as the reverse complement.
CCCTTCTACTAAAGAGATCGAACACTTGACTATGAGATTAATGATGCCCACCAAGGTGAGAAAATGCAAAAGCCATAACTTCCAACAATCATAATTTATTATCCAATTCAACTCATGGCCACTATTTTCATGTCAAATGCATTGATTGTTGACATTTATGTTGAAAAATGTGCAACAAGAAATGTTAAATTTAGAATGTGCTAAAAATAGACCTGCTAAAAATAGCATGTGTAAAAATAGTAGTTTGGCCAGTGAGGTCATTGACCACATTGGGTGAGAGGTGAAACTACTAAAAATAGAAAGTTCTAAAAATAGCATTTCTAGGCCCTTCCTATTTATAACGGTCCCTAGTCTATCTATAGGAAGTAAAATTAATTTTGGTCTTAACAGCAGTTGGATATATTAATTAATTAATTCAGTTGAGTTAATTAGTTAAGGAAATTCGATTTTGAAGTATTTGTTAGCATGCACATGAGTTGTCCCATTGATTGAGGAATTTATCCTTAATTTCTTCCACTAATTGAGGGAATAAGTATGAGTTCTATAATGAGAGAATCAGTGTTTTAACTAGTCAAGTCCAGTTAGATTACTTTAACAAGTTGTTAAAATAATAAAATATAGTTTTTTAATGCTTGCATGAATGTGACAACTATTATTTTAGATAACTAAGGACTCACTCATGGATAAGTGTTGCATGTCAGTTATGTCAGAGGCCTAGTTTAGATCAAATGTGGGACAATGTACTATCAAATGCTTGACTATTTCTAGTAAGTAGTTTCTTCATGGTTGAGGAACTAGTGTCCTCAAAGTTTGCGTAGTTAGACCATAGGTTGACTTGGTATGTTTGGAATTAATTGCATATGCTTTTGCTATTATTTCCTAAGAAAACTGTGCAAGGAAATAGGGATTGGACCATAGGTAGAGCCTTTATATATAGGGCTTGGTTGGTTCATGAGACATATATTCATAGTTCATTGAGAACTGGATAGCTTGAGAGTTGATTCTTTTTGTATTGTGAAGAGGATTTACACTTGATTAATAATACATGGTTGGGGTTTTATGTTGGTGCTTTCCCCTGGATATATCTTGTGTTATGTGTGATTATTTCTCCTGATCAATAATGCATGTTTCTACTTAATGTTGCTCATGAATTCGATTATGCTTTCGCTTAATGTTTTGTAGAAATTTTGAATAATTTAACACATATTCAACAGAGATTATCCTGATCATGTACTATTGCGGAAAACATACACAATACATAAGCTCCTCTACGTTGATCATCAATATAGCAGCATCAATAACAATAAAACATCAAGAGCACTCACACATTAACACAGTATGTATCCCGGGGAAAGCATCTCGCTAAAAACCCCAACTATCTATATATTAATGATTGATTCATGTAACATTAAAAAGTACAATGCTTATCACAAGCAATTCAGTACCAGCTCCACCTGTTACACACAATACAGCTCAGATCTGAATCAATCACTGGCCTTCAGATCTCTCCGCCTGCTTGCCTTGCCTCCGCTGCTCAATACCTGCAACAAGAACCGGTGATAATTCCAAGGCAGCCACGTCTTTCCTTGGCTAAATCACATGAGAACAAGCTACAATGTGGCAAACTCATTGGCATACTCAATCCCCTGATTTGTGCAAGATCTGGTGCACAACTATAGTCACAACTGATAGCAATCTGATTCTCTAACACCTGTCCCTGCTGAACTGAACATGCACTGACATGCAACTGAGTTAACTGATGTATTCATTAGTTGTATTATGAATTAATAACTTGTGAATTAATTAATAACTAATTCACCCAACTCATCTCTAGTCTATTTTCCAGTTAGACTAAATACAACCAGTTTAACAAAGCTAAACTGAACACAACTCCATCAACTGCACCTCCAGTCCACTAAACTCAACTCACTTGAGTTCTAACTGAAGTCCTGCATGCAAATATTGGTCATCCCATAGGTAACCACGTATTTCCTTCTGGGATCTGCATGTACCACATCCGTAGCTCATCCTGAAGTGCTCCAAGAGAATAAGACAAAGTTTATAGTCTAAATATTATTATGAGCTAATATATTTGACTGTTCTATATTTAGACTGAGTAGTCACTCCGCTGTGGTCACTCTGCTTTGGTCAAAAATAGAAGTCCATCTATTTTTTCAACTTGATCAATCATCCATAAACAGCAACCTGCAATCCATAGACATGATCCATATGTCTAAAAATAGACTTGCGCCAAAAATAGCCTGTGGCCCACTTAGTGAAGGCGACTCTTTTCACTCAGCTCCATCATCTTGTTGCAATCTCAACACTCCCTCTCGACAAGATATGGATTATCAGCAACCCCTATCCTGCCTCGGTGGTACTTGAATTTTCTCCTGGTGAGAGCCTTCGTGAGAATATCAGCATCCTGATCCTCCGTTGGAATGTACGAAAGTAACATGATCCTCCGCTGCTCACAATCTCTGATATGATGGTACCTGATGTCAATGCTGCCATATACTCGGCCTCTTGAGCTTCCTGCCCAATCTGCATCCATGAAGCCACATAGCTTCACTTCATCCAATCCATATCCCGATGTGCCTTTCTTGAGCCTGCACACATGCGACTCTACCAATTGCTGGTAACCAGTGGCATCCACTACCTCTGCTGAAGTAGCATCCTCCTTCCTCCAATATCTAGGAAGGAACACAGTCTTTACATCCATCTGATGGATGTTGCCATCCCATCTGCACCTCTTTGTAGATCCATCTCGAACCTACCACTGATTTCCCCTCCGGTCTAGGAACAATCTCCCATGCACTGTTTCTGGCAATAGAATCATACTCTTCCACCATGGCGTCTACCCATGCGGGATCCTCCACAGCTTCCTCGAAAGAGGATGGCTCAGTCACAACACACTTGCTCATAAGAGTCATGTATCCAGTGTACCGATCAGGTGACTGTCTCTGCCTGCGTTGGGCTGTAGGTGGTCCTACAACTTTCTCTGCATCTTGATCCAGTCGCTCAGCTTCTGTCAAGCGCTTTCGCCCTCTGATGGTTGGCGCTGCATGAGTGGTCTCTTCCACTCCATGAACCTCGTCCTGTGGCTGATCCACGTCCTGAAGCTCATCCTTAGGAACTAATAGCTCCTCATCTGCATGCAAATGTAGCTCCCTCTCAAGCGAACACTTCATGGCTTTCTCCTCCTGAAATTTTATATCCCGTCGCACAACAGTTTTACCACTGTCTAGCAAATACACAAGATAGCTGTGGGGCGTATCAGTGTACCCCACAAATATCCCAACCTCTGCAGTCGGCTCCAACTTCTTTCTAGCATCCTTCGTCACATGCATGAAACGTTAGCACCAAAAATCCTCAAATGAGAAAGATCAGGCTTCTTACCAGAATAAGTCTCCTCAGGTGTACTCATGCCAAGAATCCTATGAGGACAACGGTTCTGCACATAAACTGCTGTATTGCATGCTTCCGCCCACAAG
>APFE031221173.1:0-21959 GCA_000404065.3 Pinus taeda | reverse complement strand
CCAAATATTTCATATATATAAACCGAAATTTAACCTACAAATTTATAAGGTATTAATTAACCATATATTTACATAATGTAAAAGCTCAAGAATTATTTAATATAAAACCACATTGTTTCATAAATTAGATCAAGCCAACCAAAAATTTGATTTAATTATAAGAGCGCAGCGGTGAAAAACACAAGTTACACTAACGAATTTTTATCTCACACCAAACTACATCACTGAGTAAATAAAGCTAAACTACAAAAGAATTACGTTGTTGGAAAAAATTATAACAGAAGGGACGTCCTCAAAAATGGATTTCCGGGGCCAGCAACTGATTTTTATAACTCATATCAAACTGCACCCACTTTAAATAAAGCTAAATTATAAAGGAATTGCATAGAAACTATGGTACACCATAAAAAAAAAATTGAACTAGTGGAACAAAATATTGAACACATTGGAATGTTTAAACGTACATGCAAATGAAAATACACCAAATTCAATTATTGAGAAACTATAGTGATTTAATAATCGTTGGGTGGATGTAATAATATGAATAGAATATACCAAATTCAATTAATGGGAAACTATAATGATTTAATAAATAAGCGCTGTCTGGATGTAATAATATGAATAGAATGGAATAGTGATTGGATGAGAAGGAACTTCAATTATGAGTGGAGAAACTAAGCAAAGAAGGAAGGAATGAGATAATTTAGTAACCAATAGAAAATACTTTCAGAAAATTAATTATTGGCTGGATTGGTAACTAATAGAAAACAATTTCAGAAAATTAAAAGAAATAAAAATCATAAAATTCTTGATTTCAGTGATTACAGAAAAACAATTTCGAGAAAATTAAAAGAAAGAAAAATCATGGAACTCTTGATTTCAGTGATTACAGGGCTGAAAACTTTAGTATAAAGAAAACTGAAATAGAAAGACCAAGGTTCCAGAGATTAGAGGAATTGTACCAGTAATTGAAGCCCTGGAGTTATTCTGGAGGAGCAGTGAGTAAACCATAGCCGGCTCACAATACGACAGAAATTAATCCGTTCACTAAGAATTTCCATTTGATATAGGCAGACATAAGAAACTAAACTAAAAAACAAAGGAATTACATGAAACTACATCATGGTACAGTAGTGGATGGAATGATGACGTGGGTAAAGAAAGTAACAGAAAATACATTCAAAAATTAAAGGAAACCCTGATTTCGGGGCACAAGAAATTAACAAAAAGAAAATGGAAATGAATGCCATGGCTGAATTTGAGAATAGAGATTAGAGGGATTGAAGAGGAGCAAATACAACATAAATCCCTTCAACAATTTTCAACGAAAGAAAAGGAATACATTGCAATAGATGAAATGAATTAAAAAGAGTTTTGATATACATGGAAATACATTGTAATGGATGAAATGAATTAAAAAAAACTATAGCTTCTATCAAAGTAGAGAGAAACAAACAGAGCAGAAATGTACCTGAAATTAAAAAACGCAGAGAAGATGGTGGCCTTTCCTTTGAAGCTAGCGAGTTGTTTGCGCAGTAGTGGATGATCCAATTGGCTCCTTATACAACTTGACTAACTGTGCAGAGACTCCATCATATGACAGACATGACACACGCACACCCACAAGCACACAGACTGAGATGCCCAAGCACATATACCAGACCAAACCAAACATACATAAACATACCACACATAGACACATCCGACAAGACCAGAGAACGAGGAAGTAAATGAGAAATTTCTGCAATCTTTGATAGATATATGTAGGGTTTCTCTCAACGGATACATTGGCCTCTTTTTTTGAATAACGGTTTTAGAGACAAATCCGTGTCTCTTCCACAAAGACAAATGATAGAGAATTTAATCACTGCGTTTTACGCTTTGGCTTTTTGAGTTTCTTTTAATCACTGAGTTTTTTAAATTTTTTAAATTTGAAATAAGTTTCACGTTTTTCATTCCTTTAATTTCGATTCACTGTTTCGCTTTTTCAGTTTCTTTGAATCACTGGGCAGAATCTAACGATGGACCAACAAACACCAAACTTTTAAGAAATTAGATATGGAATTAACGGACATATCGACCCTACCCTTTCATTAAAGAATATATGGACCTATTCTCGGTTTCACGAAAGATCTCTTATTTCTTCCACAGATGAGTGAAAATCTTATTTCTTCCATAGATGAGTGAAAATTTTAAAAATTAATTACGTTGGTCTATTAACTATGTTTAGTTAATTATGATTAACTATTTTTTATTACTTATTTTTAATGATGAAAGCATTATAGGATATCTTCAGAAAATTTTGCAATAGTGTATATAGGCTTTCTTTTAATGAATATATTGGTCTTTCTAAATAAAAGAATGTTTCTTTTATTTAATTGAATAATTGTTTACATATATATATATACTATATAATATACTCTTCATTTCTCAAATCTTCAAAATTGGTTTACCCCATTGTCCTTTAAAAAGAAGACAAAGAAAAGTTTGCATGATTTTTCTTTTTATAAATTCAACTCATGATTTTTGTTTTCCTATATATTTTAATTCCTACATTTTACTAGGATGTCTCTATTAACTTTGATTTACTATTACTTTTTCAACTAAAGCACAAAGACCAAATCCATAATATGTTGGCCACAATTTATTATTCAATTGAAGAACTCACTTAGTGACTAACTCTACTAGTTGGGATTTGATCCCTTGACATATGGAGTTGAAATTGTTTTATGAAAGGTTGATAAAGAGGATGATAAAACAATAGAGAGTGACTCCACTAAAGGACAAAGACCAATTCCCTAATATGTTGGCCATGATATATTATTGAAATGAAGAGCTCACTTAGTGACTCTAGTGATTGGGATTCCATCCCTTGACATGTGGAGTTGAAATTGTTTTATGAAAGGTTGATAAAGAGGATGATAAAACAATAGAGAGTGACTCCACTCACAGAGACCAATTCCCTAATATGTTGGCCATGATATATTATTGAATTGAAGAACTCACTTAGTGACTCCATTGATTGGGATTTGATCCCTTCACATATGGAGTTGAAATTGTTTTATGAAAGGTTGATAAAGTGGATGATAGGGTAAGCATGATTGTGCACTAGTACAAATGATTTTTTATTTTTATTTTTTATCATAGACTTCTCAACTAAATGAGAATCACTTGAACAAGTAATTGTTACCTAATTAATAATTTAATGCAAGGGGATTCTATTTTCAAATATAACACATGTGGTGCTAAATAATAATATTGGTGCCATAAATCTACTACTCATCTAAAATAAGGCTATGAGGTACATGAATATTTATAATAGACCATTCAATGAGTATCTTGGAAAATGGATATTGTATGAAAAATCATTTAAATGGGATGATTTTCTTAAGTGCTATAAAAAAATCCATGCAATTTTCTTTCATATGGGCATAATAAAAAAGAGGTGAGGATTCATGGAATTTAAATACTAATCATTTTGAATTTTCATGTAATGAGGATAAGAAGGTTGTTAAGGAGCACTTCAAACCTAAGGGTGTAATGAATATACTATAGGATGTAATAATTTTTTGAACTAGCCGTCCTAAATATTAATATGAAGGTGTATCCATGGAAGAAACACCCCACCATGAAGAATGTCAAGTGAATAACAATCAAGAGAATATTATTAATGTGTGTGAAAATAAATCCACCATGTGCATAGTATGAGTATTGATGGAAGCCATCTAGAAATTTTTTCTCCAAATCCATGAAGAATACATTAGATATTTTTATAGCATAGAGGAGTGAGTACACAAGGAATATATAAAGATTTTAATGATATAGAAGTTGATGGTGAAAATAATTAATAGGAGGAAGGGTATGCCATTTATTTTTGTAGTGTTGTTATGTTATTTGATATTGTATATAATATAAAATACTATATTCATAGGGGTATTTAGAGGGTATTCTTAGTTAAATATGTTAATTTATAAATTGTGGGAATTTTCTCTTATTGTCAACATTTAATTCTGTATAACCATGGGAATATGTTAAACCAATTGAATTATGCAGAAAATATTTTTTCATAATGTTAGATCATAATATTTTGTATTGTATTCCTACTTATGGATAAATAAGATATATGATTCTTGATTCTATTTCTCTTCACAACCAATATTAATATTAATGTTGTCTTGTCAATGTGGAGAAACTATCAACCCATCCAAGAAGCTCCATAATTGATTACATTTGCATTTTGAATTCCCTTAATATAGTATTCATTATACAAGTTAGGTTAGCTATCTAGTTATTATAGCAATAAGCTCCATTCAATTGCTAAATGAAAAGCAATCCTATCTTTTAAAATAGTTTTGTTTCTTTCATTGCTAGGTTATGCATAAACATGTAATAGAGCTAGAATATCTTACATTATTCATGGCTTGAATTCTTGGTAAAACCACTAACTTATGGTTTTGGCATAAGTATCGTTTGAGTTTGAGTAAAGAGTTCAATTCTACTTGCATTAATTGAAATTACAAGATTTTTCCCATTAGTGCAACAAGTTGAAGATTATGATTCTCTCAACAATCCCACAAAGGAATTTTGTCCCCAAGACACAACACTTGATATGGCACACCCATTAATGAGTATCATTTCGAATTCTTCTCATTCAAAAACATGCATGTAAAATTGAAATGTTGGTTGAAACCTTGGCTTCATTAAGTGTTGATGGTCATTAGAAGTATAAAGCCTTATGATCCTTGTTTGAAGACTACTTGTGTTGTAGCTTAGAGCTACACCCTTATTATTAATATAAAAATATCATGTGACCTTACATGTGAAAAGTATTGCAATGCGAAAAGGTCCACATTTACAAAGTCATTAGTAATCTCGTAGTTTAGTTAAAGGGAAGGGCACAATGAAAAATACATTGAATATAGAATGAAACTTTAGGTCCAATGGTGAAATCCTTATCCATTTATACTCTTAGAAAATAAACTACCTTCTTTTACACTCTTAGCATCAATCAAATAAACCAATGGTAAAATCATTGTGCATTTGAGAAACATAGAGAGAGAAGAAAGAGTGCACATAAAATAAGGTATTCAATAAAACTCCTATGATGTAAGCCCTATCACCTCCATTCACTTGTTTTAATAGCATTTATTCACGTTTTTGAAATATATTCTCCTTAATAAAAGTGGAAAAAACCCCATAATAATCCTAGGAGTTGGATCAAGGATTGATCTAGATCACAAAGCTTTGCAATGGGAGATATTCTTTCTTGTTAGGTAGGTGGGACTACACACATGTTTTTAACTAATGACCTTAACATCAAGGAGTGCCTTAAAAGTACACCCAATAAACATCTATTCAAAATCCCTATGGGAGAGGGGAGAAAATATAATCATAAGGGAAGGCATGTAATTGCATTTTGCAAATTTGATATGTTAATGTCATGTATGTGTCACAATCACAAAGCCTTATTTAAAAAAGGGACTAGTATCCTCCAATGATGTATATTGTTTCCAATCACTCTAGATCGATGATGTAGTATCATCTCAGTTATAACGCTCTCATGTCATGGAAAATTCTGAGAATTAATTACATTAAACTTATCAACCACAATTAACAAACTCGTAAGGAACTTTGCATGTGCACTCAAGCACTGTGAATGGAACATGTCAACGATATGAAATCCACACTAACAAGAGCTTTAACACCATGGTCATGTGCACAAACTATATTACTATCTAGTGTCAATTGTGTGGATTTTTATTTAACACCTTCATGCCAACATGACATGAAAAGCATGGCCGATATAATTTTGACTCTTAGCTTCAATTGGTGGGTAATTAAAGAAAGGAATGAGGAAGTGGGAATATAATAAAGGGTATTCATAGTTGTTAGCCCTTCATTTTATGAATTATTTTTCCTATCCTATTGAAAATTTTGATACAGATTTTTCTCAAACTTCACTCTCATATAGAAAAGATATATTTTTATGGGTTATTAAGGTTACTTTTATATTTAATTTTTGTGTGCACATGATTTTCTTATTTTATTAAATTGGAGGATTTGAATTGCATAGGGAGGTTGAGATGCCAAAAAATAATGTAGGATTTAAGGATAACACCGATCAATCAAAGAAGTGATTAGGATTTCAATTAGATTTTCCCTCCAATCATACATTGAAGGATAGGTTGATACAATAGAGAACTTATACTTTTTTGAATGCTATAATTTATCTAGTACTACCAACACCTCATGTTGAAGAAGGATAAATCCCATTGCCCTATCATTATGACAAGTTTTCAATAAGAGAATAACATAATTTTTTTTGCATTTTTAGTTTTTCTTATCTAAACCATGGTTCCAATTTCATCCTTGACTAGGTCCCACTCAACTAGAGATCGGAGAGCACATATATGCATGTCTTTCTTATTTTTCAATTCTATTTCATTGCTGATTATATGCTTTTATGGTACGATTGTTAGTTCCTATATTACACTAAGATAACTAGTTAATTCATGTTATTTCTAAAATTTATATATTTTTCTTTGTGTCTTCGAATAAAACTTATGTTATTTATACTTCCTCCATTTAATTGCTACGATTTAGTTTATAATCCTTAGTACTTGAAGCATGTTTGATAAGAAATATAATATTTATAAAAGCTATAAGGATTGGATATCTAATAGCCTCATTTAGTATCTTACTCCCAACAATGGATTAACCTATTTTTATGGGAAAATTTAGGGGATAATATTTGCACGTTGGCTAATTTTTCATGCTTTTCTCGAAAAAGACATTCACCAATTTCCATTTTTTTAAGAAATGATAAGCCCAAATTTTAGAGTACAAAATTATTTTACCAAAAAAATGGCTAAAAATTGTATATACAATAATATAAATTATAATTAGAAATCAAAATAACTTTATAAAAATTTTCTCAAACATCTTACAATTTACATATTAGGTACTAATAACATTCACCAAGATTTCTAAAATTTAAGATAAAGTTTCATCCCTAAAATTCTCCCTACCTATTTCTCTATTCCCTCACAAATGAATTAATATATTTATCCACACTTGCACATTGTGAAGGGAGTTACAATGAATATCATAAGATTTATGGTATGAAGCATAGGGAAATGACTTGTTAAACTCCAACATTCCACCTATGCAATTATTTAGAATTCTATTTAATTTCAAATTAAGATCTTTCTAGTTGCATGCATATTGAATCACACCTCATAAGTTTCCACAAAACATAGGTTGACATTTAAAGTGAGCAAAGATATTCAATATTACTTGCATTATTATTCATTTTAAAATATATTAAAAAACAAAATATCATTTCATAACTAGTTTGCATGAATCAACCTAGAGACACATCTCGTATATTTTTACCAAAAATCTATAATCTAAGTGTGAACTAGACTCACTCACCTTTACCTACATGTGTGGTTTAGTATATATAGATGAGATTCAGAAAGAGATTAATAACATGTAACATATTCTTAAATCTTCTATAATCAATGTTTTCTTAACCTTATCTAAATACTCTCATAGTAGTTTTGTCTCCTAACAATATAGGAGGTCTAAAACAAGGTATAAAGGAAGAAAAAAAATGAAATATGATTAGAAACACCTAATTCTAAGACAAATATATCAAATAATGAAGTTATAATATTAAAAAAATCACCCTTATCTTGATATTTTGTTGTCTTGTCTTTAATCATCTTGTTCACACAATTCGATATGCAATATAAAAAGTTGTGTTATTGAAGTACTTGATGCATAAGACCAATGAAATTTAATATATATTAATTCTTTGGATGAAAAAAAATTGTTATAAAAAGTTTCACGTTTTTCTCTGCTTCTGAGGGTTTCCTCTCTTAGTGATCAAAATCTCCTTAGTAGATTCAATGCTTTCTCCATTTATGTGATCAATATCCCTTGATTTCTACTTGTTCTTCTTGCTATCATCATGCATTATAGGTACATGGGTATTGAGTATCTTGATATCCCCATGTTAATAATCTTATATTGCTAGTGAATGACTAAATCTATGAAGTCATCTTTATAATGCATCTTGTAGGTTTTTCCCATATAAATTCTTGTACTGTGGAAAGAACAAAAAATCCTCGAATACATAGGTCTTGAATTTGAAATATTGATATGATAAGGTTCTTATATTTTCTATCAGTGCCACATACCTTAAGCTATTGAATTATAATATTAAAACTAGAGAAGAAGCATTGTATGTTTTTGAAGTTTCATGGGCTCAAATATGTGAATTCATTTTCCAATTTATGTCCTCTCAACCCATCCATATTTCCAAATAACCCATATAACCTAGCTCATGTGTCATTTTGAGTTGTACAATAATCAATATGGAAGAGAAAAAATATATAAATGTACAACCATGATGTCACATAATCCATATCCATTTTGTTAAAGTACTTGCCTTCACTAGACATAAATTGATATTTCCTTTAGTATGCATAATGACTATAAATTTCCTTACTTCATATTAGAAGAATTATGTAGGGCTTTCCCTCAAATAGTTAAACAGAGTATGAATAATAATGATAATTAGTTGATACATTTTGTTTGGGTTGTTCAATTATATATGCCATACAATAATATGAGTATATTTTTCACAAAATCCTTAAATTCTTTGATACCTTGTTGTATTTCAAGAATCAAAAGATCTAGTTTTGTAAAAAACAACTACATTAACAATTGCATAAAAAAGAGTGAATAGAGAATAAAATAACAATGAAATAGACTAAGAGACTGAAATACCATTTTGAATTTCTTTCCAATGGACTAAACAACTACTTGACTAGATTACAATTAAATAGAAAAATCATAGAGAGAAGTAATTTGCATTAGGTATGGTTCCTTGTGCATGCACACCTAATAGAAAAGGAACTCGTATATCGAATTAAATAGACCAAAAGTGGAGTTTTATCGTCTAAAATAGAGTTATGGTCAATAATAAGGTTGGATAAGGATAGGTTGTTGAGCCATTAAGTGATAATCATAGTAAGAACACACACCTGAAACTCTTAACTGGGGAACTCATGAAATGCTCCAAGAATAGAACTAAAAGTCAAAGGATAAGTATTCTTATGATAAAAGGATAAGAGTATAAGGTTTTGGATGAGGAATGTCCCTAGAAATAGGAAGGAATTATGCACTTGTGAATAACTAGGTTATGGATAGGGACGTGTGGAGTAATGAATAAGATATATATTCATGTCACTACATATTCAATGCCTAATCACTACCACATGTCATCATACATGAAATGCATACTAAAAATAGGCATACTATAAGTTGTAACTTCTAAAAATGGTAGGAGGTAATGCACATGTACACCAACAAGTGAAGAAAACCTTCATAAAGAAATGCATGGATCATTACAATTCTAAAGAAACTAGAGATTATTTTTTTAGAATGATACAAAGAGAGAGTGAATCCCTAGAATATTATGAAGAAATATATCAACATAGTTAGAAGAGGACATATATTTGCATGATAGATTAGGAATACCCAAAACTTGTGCTTCTTAGGGGTGTGAGTGAAGAGTCAATTAAGGCTTTGAACTTCCTTTCCAATGGAGAAATTTTCTAGTTAGATTATGATGACATAAACAAAGTGTTCAACAAATACTCTTTGTCTATAAGTTTATAGAACAGGGGTAATAAAAATTATTTCCCACAATATTCAAAACTATCACTACAAATCTCCCAAAAATGAAATACAAAGGTTTTTCGAATAATTGAAAAAAATGTTTTACATTTATTGGATATGTAGATGAACACCATGAAGATAAAGATGAATTAAGAGGATGTTATTATAGTGTTGTTTATTTTCTTCCTCAAATGAAGAAAGAAACGTGCCAATAAGCAGGGAAAATTTTAAGGATGGAAATTTATCTTGATGTTTATAAACCTCAAAAAATCTTACTAGTCTCTAATATCAAAACTGTAATATATTTGGGCATATATTTGTAAAAACATTAAAATTTATTATATTTTTATATATACTTTGTATATTATTTTGGCCCTATTTAATGTAAAATAGTTTTATATTATAAAATTGGGTGAATTATTTTATGGAAGTTGGTGAATGTTTTCGAAAAACCATGGAAAATTAGCCCACCTATGAATATTAGCCCCTAAAACTTTCCATGCAAATAAGGAATGAGAAAATATCATAGTGGATTTCTATGGAATTTGTGAAGAGAATAATCTAATGAGGAAATTACCTTCATTACATAGGCTGAAGGAGGCATACCAAGGCACATAACATAGCATGAAGTGGCTATGATTCATTAATAAAAGGTTTAAAGGACCAATAATACATTCCTAACAAGATATTCGAAAAATATAAAACGAGGAAGTTAGGCCTCTTAGTAAGATCTACATTATTATGAAAGGTTAGAGAAAGAGAAGACATACACAAAATAAAAGAATTATCTTTTAGGAGAATTGAAAAGTATGTTTGAATATACCACCCCTTCAATCCATTAAATATGCGTTATTATAAAATAAATAAATTACGGAAATATGCATTAAGAAACCTAAGAGAAAGAAAAAATACCCCGTGTAGTTAATGTTATGGGGAAGCTTGCTAACCTAGTTTTACAAAAAGTCTTCACCCCCATGCATTTTGATCTAGGGAATCACGTATGTGTATATTAGAAATTTTTTGATATAGACTACTTTAGGAGACTCATGAGCTACAATTACTGTAATGAACAAGGATACCTAGCTAATATTGAACTTAAGAGAATAGTTGCACCATACAAATACTATCCTTCAACTTGAAAATAGATAAATTGTTACTCTACAAGGAATTTTATAGGACATTATTATACCGATTAATTCTTGGGAGTAACCAAGACACTTCATTATTTTAAAAATTGAATGTACATTTAATGGGTATCCACTTTTCCTAGGTAAAGCCTGGATGGTAACAACCAATGCATTGATAAACTATAGTTCAGCATATATGACCTACTAATCCCCATATAAACCCTATGTTAACCCTAAAGCCCTCTATATTATTATGTAGGCTAGTACTTTAAATGGTCCCATTTTATTGTAATTATATCCATTGTCTCCTATGTACGTATAGAGGAGACCTAGTAATAGTATCATAAAGTATTGTCTTGTACATTGCATTCATTGTAAAAGGAGGTTACCCCTTGAATTTTTTAGGTGTATGTTATATTATTTCCATGACTAGGCACACATGTGGGGGATGGTAGGCCCCCATGTTCGTTGCACTAGGTGTAGCAGGGGCGTCATAAGGGGGCGGAAGCCACCTCCTATCAGGAGGCTTATAGGGGGGTGGTAACCCCCCAACATGGGGTTCAACGTAGTGGATGCGATATTGTTTACCTATAAATATGCGGAACCAAGGATGGGGGGCAAACCCAAAGATTGCGGGAGGACCTACCAATGATTTTTTGCATGGGTTTTGCACATGGTTTTACGCATGATTGTTTTCTGCCCAATGTATTTTGTAGATTCAGTCAAGGGAACTATGGTTATGTTATAATCCAAGGTTAATATATTGGGGTTTATTAATTCTTTGACATGTATATATATGTATTGTAACATTGCAAGGAACATAATGAAACAATTAATCTGGTAGTCCCTGTTTTTGAACTCACGGGAAAATCTATGAGTATTTATTTTATGTTCCCTTCATTGTATATTTTCTATTTTAAGAATTCATTTGTAGGTAGTTGTTATACACGGTTAAAATCTACATTTGGTATCAGATTTGTTCTGGCTTCAGGGGAATGCCTTTATTATTGAAGTGTTTTTCTAGGGAAGTGTTTTGAAAGAATATGGAAAGTTGTGGAAAGATAGAGAATGAGAAATTTATTGGTTAGAGTTTGGAGTTTTGGAAGTTCAATATGGGGGATATTTTGGTGGATAATGATTAGTGGATCATTGTAGATTTGAGTACCAAACCAATGAAAATGTTTGCAGAATACTGGTTGATGTTGGATTGGAAGGAAAATACCAAAATACGGTTGTGTATATGAAATTTAGTATTGTCGAATGTATCATGGGAAGCTATAGCGAAGGATTTTTGGGTCAAGTTAGGGCTTTTCTCCCAACATAAGTATGTGGTGAACAAATTGATCCTATGGAAAAATATATATAGCGTGAGAATGAAGGAAGGAGACTCGGTGACAAAGCATGTAAGAAAATTTAATAACGTGGTAAGAAAGTTTTTATATGTTGATATAAAAAATTCAGACAATAATAACTACATAATCTTTTGTGTTCTCTATGAGATTTGTGGGATAGTTTGGTTGTTTCAATAGGTAGAAATACAACTACCTTGAATTTCGATCAAATAGTCTCATCCTTGTTGTGAGAGGAGATGAAATGACAAAATACGGAGGGCCAGAAAGGAGATGCATTATTTGTATGAAGACAGTGCTTAAGCAGAAACAAATATAATTCCTCGAGTGGGAGATCTAAATCTAGAGGGAGATCTAAATCTCCACGAAATCCTGTAAATATATGTTAGAAATGTGGAAAGGAAGGGAACTACAAAAAATATTGTGTATCTAAAGCTCCTGAGAAATGAAAGGGATCAGAAATTTGGAGAGAAACAGTAAAAATTAGAGAATAATGTCAAATACGGCCTTCCTTTTTCAAATGCACCCTCTTAGTGTCAAACACGCGCAACAACTTCAGAGCTGCTTTTGGGTCCCTCCCGATGTCAAAATTTTCTCCAAGATAGCTCGTTGGAAATCCCTTTGAGTATAATTTATAGATATGCCTTCAGGTCTCAATTTGGAGTTCATTTTCCCTATCAAAATTCCAATCTCCCAAGACTAGTAAAGGTGCAGTGACGAGGGCAAAAAAAAGGCAGAAAGGTGATTTTTTAGTGGTTTTTGACCCTTTTGGCTAACTAGTTTTCCTCCAAATGATTAGAAAATGCACAAGATGCATGTCATAATCACTTTGAATCCAAATATGTTGGCCTTTTTCTCATTGTATTCCCCAAAATAGAGCACAACACCCTAGGTGTGGCACGTTTAATAGGAAACTCGTCAAATGCGCCCTCTTTGTGTCAAACGTTCCCTCCATCTTGCAGGGTGATTTTGTCTGCCTTCCTAGTTTTAAAATTGAGCCCAGAATAGCTCATTGGAACTATTTTCCTATATATTTTCCAAATATAACTTCAGTTTCTAGGATGGACTTTATTAGACCCTCCAAAAGTTGATTCTCCCAAGACTTGTCAAAAAGTGCAGAATGAGGGTGCAAAAATGAAATGTGATCTTGCAAGAAACTTTTGGAGGTCTTCCTAAACTCCCAATGGAGCTCATTATTTCTCATTGGAAATATATTTCTTCCTTGTTATCATTTGACTCATAAAGTAAGTCATTTGGACACTTCATATAGGAGAACAATTGATTTTCCCAAGGTTGCTCGAGAAGTGCAACAACCTTCTTGTAGAAACTGTATTTTTGACATTTCTCCAAAACCATGACACGTGTGTAAGAAAAGGAGGTTCTCCATTATTTTCTTATGATTGACAAAAACCTCATTGGCTTTTGTAAAATTTATCTCTGCTTGTTTGGAAACTGCTTTGAAATAAAATTAGCCCTATGTGTGGTAAATGATTTGTCACTTGGAATGACTTCTTGAAAAATGATGGAGAAATGATGTTTATGAGTTGGAATGACCTCATACTTGCTTAAATGACCTACATTAGGCCTGCTCTGCTCATATGTCTCTGATTCTACAACCAACCCTAGCTTTGTGGGAGAGGAAATTAGGATTTAGTGCTTGTGGAAAATGATGATTTTGACACCCTTGGGAAAAATAAAAGTCCCTTTGGCATTCACTTAACCCTTTCAAAATTTACCCTTTCACCTGACTATTTCCTTTGAAAAATTTATCTTTTTATGGTGTTTTGAATTTTCTTTAATGAAGTTGGCATATACAGATTGAATTGGCAACTTAGGAGCATTACTTATTACATATAGTTGACATAAAATTACATGATAAGAAAAATAATTTCTCTTTACAAATCATCCTCACATGGTGAGAGATGTTATTTGATCCTCGGAAACACTAAAAGACCTAATGAGACCTTGAAGGATTGAATTCCAAGATGACATGACTGATGTGATGGCATGATGTCATTAACTTTATGGAAAATGGATACTCAGCAAGGATGAAATGAGGGAGCAAGCGGTAAATTTCTAAAAGGAGTAAAGGAAACCCTAATTCAACCTTTAGTGACCAAATTTTTGCATGACAACCTAGTGGAATGATAAAAATTTCAGAATGGGACCCTAATATGATATGAAAAGAGGATGTTTGATCACTGATGGTAGTATGAAAATACTAACAGTAACATCATGAAGAGCATCTCAGGATTTGTTTGTGTAGACATTGTGGTAAAGTGTAATACACTCCTTTAACGGTTGATCAAGCATTTTTTATTGGAAACATGAGGGAGGTAATATTTAGAGGATAATATCTCTGTGCCTTTAAATGGATAGTTAAAAGTTATTTTGTTCACATCCTCATCTTCTATAATTTTTATTTGCAGTGAAAGCTTTTGTGTATCCCCATGTTTGGATTTGACTTTGTATGATTTGAATTATCATATAAGACATGGTTTAAATATATTACTCACTAGACAATTCATTTATGATTATTGTGAGTTTATATTCATGTGTATGGTCATGTTCCTTTTGAAAGTTTCATATTTTCAATCATAAGAAATGATGGTTTTCATTCTAAGTGTTATTAGTTTGAGATTTGTATCAGGTTTCATTGGTGATTTTGCATTCTCATCAAAGATTCTAATCTTAATTTGCACTAATTTTCTAAAATCCACCGCTCACGGTCACTCATATATGAAAGCCATTAATGTCTCTATACCATACCTCCCGACTGTCAATGTTCGAGTTACCCCTTGGGGTTTCTAGGTTGCCAACACCTCGGTGTTTCATTGTTGTTTTTCATGCTTTTTACATTGGTATGTAAGTTAGGGTTTGGTGGCCATCTCATTATGCATGTTACCTCTACGTTTCATGTTAATTCCTAGTTGAAACCCTCTTGGATTCTAACCATCGAACCCCTTATCATGTTTAAATCCACTGGAGCTGACATAATAGAGGCATATGATGAGTATGTAGACTTGTTCCACCAAGTGAGCTAGGGGGATTTACTTCAGTTGTTTCAGGGTTATAGTAAAGGAGTTGTCAAGGATTTTTCCTCTTCTTTTGATATGAACAAAGATTGAGTGGGTTATCGAGAGAAGGTTATAGAAATTGATTTCATTGTAGAAACTACTCATATCCCCTTTGAGAGAGATAAATGGTCTAAAAATTGTGTAATGTGTGACATTCCCTCGAAGAAACTTATCCTTAGTAAATATTGTGGATATCATGTGAAAGGTATGCCAATTTCCTCTTTGAAATCTAAATGTCGTAATTTAGTTCTCTTTTTGCATTAGTATGCTACTTGTGAAGGGTGACATAGTTTGGTTTTTATTTATCATAAAAGGTTGTTAATGGAATTTATCTTCCATAAACTTAATTTTCCCTTTTACCTATATAAATGCATAACTAAAATGTCTTGCACACACCAATCACATCGCTAGAACTCTGAAACATCATTATTTCATCATAGTTTCATCTATATTCTAGTTAGACACCATTCAGCATAGGCGAGTGATGAATATGGTCATTTCCTAGATTGAAATGGTGTCAAAAAAAAAATTACTCAAGTATTCCAATTCCTCATGTATTTGTCTTTGTCTGCATACCCCTTCATTAGAGAGTCTTGTTCAGCATATCATCATTCATTATATAATGATCATGTACAATCATTTCATTAAGAAAAATTGTGTTTTGAATGAAAATAACATTGAAACCCTCAAACCTACTCATGTTCACTTAACTAGAAGCATGACCAATGCTACCACTGTCGGTGAAATGGAATTAAAATTAGAATTTAAGGATAAAAGTGAAGTTAAGCCCTCTAGGGTAAGTCTTTGACCCAAAATTTCACCTAAAGAACATGGTAAAATAAATGAATCAATATGAAAAAAACTCCCAATATAAAGTTAATATTAAACAAATTAAGAGGAAAATTTCCCGAGAAAGGTGAAACAAACAATAAATTACTCCTAGAAATGATGAGTTTGTCCATATCGAGGCTCATCCTAAAACCTTGCCGAAAAGAAATAGGCCATAGGTCCAAGGTAATTTGGGATTTTTGTGTTGATGTCGCTTGTTGTAATGACAGTCCTAAAAGAAAAATCCATTTGAATGAGGCTAAAGTAAGAACATGTATTGGTACCAACAATGATTGCTCATTGTCTCATGTCTTGAAGAGTGTTTTCGTTAGCTTGTCCATGAAGATAATCAACTTAGAAATTTAGTTCAAGCTAAGGAAAGACACAAGGAACATAAATCTTCTACCACTAAAAATAAAGCTCACTCTAAAGATACACATATTATTATTAGGTCATTGATGGTGAAAGTAGTTATATCTTCTAATGTAGATGGATCTAATCCTAATAAGTAATGACTTTATTGTTATCTATGATCGGGAATTTTGAAGTTTTCAAGGGATATATCTATTTTGATTTATTTTACTATTTTAGGAAAGGGAAAGTACATAATCCCTCATTATGTAGCAACCCTATCTTCTTGTCCATATAAATAAGAATAATTTTCCCACACTTTTAATTTAATTATTAATGATTATTAGGTGAATGGTAGAGATTTAGCCTCCACGGAATATGCTAGAATAGTCATAGTAGTGTTCACATATCAAGGGTTAAGATTTACCTCTAAGTTAATTATGTTGTTTTAAATGATTGATGTCAAATTGTGTAATTAAAGAAAACATCATATCAACATATGTCATATTGAACATGTGATATTTATAAGCCATGGTATTAGTCCATAGTATTTTAGGAAGAGCTATTTACTCGAGTTAAGAATTTCCATGGTAAAGTGGGGATAAAAAATTATAATAAATTTATAATTTAGTTAAATGTTATGATTCTTTTTTATGTGGGTAATGTGATATTTATAATGGGGTAAGTGCTTTGATGCTTAAAAATTGGTAAAAGTTCATACTATGTGGCTTGTCGTCTTGTTGAGATGTTTCTTGTTATATGGTACTAATGTGAA
The DNA here is from genome assembly GCA_000404065.3 of Pinus taeda. Taxonomy (NCBI): domain Eukaryota; kingdom Viridiplantae; phylum Streptophyta; class Pinopsida; order Pinales; family Pinaceae; genus Pinus; species Pinus taeda. Next base: position 4,762 of record APFE031221173.1, on the reverse strand, counting down.
ATACAACATCAACCCATTGGTAATGACAATGTAACCTTTGATATTTTTTGTAGACATAACTTTATGTATAAATACAATTTCTTTCTCAAAATGACAATGAATATAATATATAGTGGACATGCCTAGCATGCAAATATATTTGTATATATCAAATACATAATCTATGATATAGTGAAAAGTAACAATCTTTTAAATCATATAGTACTCTAGAATAGATTATAGTTGTTTGGAGAATAGTTTCATCTAAGGAATATGATCTTTTAACTATGAATTTTCTTTCTCGTCTTCCAGGATAAACTTTTAGTTGTTCAGTATTGTATAGATAAAAATAGATTAAGAAAATATATCTAAAATTACAAAAAAAAACAAGGCGAAGCAAGAAGAAAAAAACAACCAAAAATATTTTTACACTTCAAAGCATACAAAGAAATGTGTGCATTTTTTTTCAGAAAAATCCACTAACCAAACTAAGATAAATTATCTCGCTCCCCTATGAATAAAAAAAGAGGTAAACACATGAGTAATTCACTATAAAATGTATTTTGATATATTGAAAACGTGTAGCATTAGAGTAGCTTTCAAATATTTAAAATGTATTTAGATTATCAATATTAAAAAAAACAAATAACACATTTTTAATACAAATTTACATACTAGCTCAATTATATAAATTAAATGACTCGTAAATGTTAATAATTATCATTCCATAATAAACATCAAAACATATACTTCATAATACATCTGATGTTGCTAAAATTTAAAAAATTATGAAATTAAATTTATTATTATTATTATTATTATAAGTTAAACATATATTCGTTTTAGAAAGCATGGAAAAAGATTTTTATCCATGAAGATTTATATCCACTTTATTAATGTGTTTATTAATCTATAAATATGGTATGTTACAATAACATGGGCCAGAGCCATCACTTCTCAATATCACATGCCAAAAAAACCATTACCCATGTTGGGTGTAGGAATTGCACTTGACAAACTCCTCAACACTTAATTGTCAACTCAGGGGTTTTCTAAACTTAGAGACGAAGAATTAGCAACGCTAGAAATCGTATGAACTTTTCCTATCTCTAATCCTACTTCTTAAAGGAAATGCTTTGCAGAATCAGACAGAAATCAATCGGGAAGATAATTGACACCAAAGCAACTCTAGTGTTGCAATGTAAAAGACAATTTTGATGTAAATAAAGTAAATAAATTCCACACAACATAAACAATATTAAATTCTATAATTAAATGTTATGTTCCTCTCATATGGATGACTAACAGTCTAACAAGTGGACACTTGCAGAATTTTTTCTTCCCTATGATCTTCCTTCCACACAAGAAACCTATCCTTGCACTGTTACAATCTACTTGTACTAGTGTAGGTACAACATCTCTGTGCAAAAGTATATATGACCTTCCTTATTGAAAACTTATGTCTTAGTGGAGGTGCTCTAAGTATAAGGGCTTAGAGCACTCTGTTTTTGTGAAAAGAGACCAGCTCTTGGGCCGAAGCGTAGCTTCCTTCACCTAGTTTCCAAATTACTTTCTAAAACACCAAAATATGTGTTGGAAAAGAATTGCACCTGTAAATGAAATTATAAAGTAAATTATCTATGAAAAAGGAAATGCTTCAATTCATTAAACCTTGAAAAGGAAATAAACTTCATGAAATAAAAGCACTTCAAAAGAAGAAAATAGTAGTCTAAGTGTTTTGCGTGCGTTATCTAGTTTTAGTAATCCATTCAAAGATGCTTATGCTCTTTGCAAGTATAATATGTTTATGATGATTTTATGCAAGTGCTTCCACATCCTCTTAATGATGTACTTTTAATACCAAAGATAGTTACTAAATAAATTATTCATTTACTTGCATAATAACTGGAAATAATATGCATAGAAGTGACTCACTGTTAACTACAAAAGAATGATTAAACCAAAGTGCAAGCAACACGATGCACTGGTGCATGAGAGGGTTCTCTACATGATCCGATAAAAAATGAGTTAAAAAAAATATTGAGAATAAAAAAATACCAAGGAAAATATCTCATAAACAAAGTAAACATAGCTAACTCTCAAATCATGGATTTGTTTCACACGTTAGCTACAAAAGATATTTTAAATCAGAACTTGAAAGATAAAAACTAAAGTTATAACATCACACAACTGCAAACGAAATATCCACACCTTCTTCTTGAATAACGAAAGTGAGAGGGGTAAATGAGCTAGGTTGGCTAGGCCCTAGCCAACCAGCTCGTTACACTTCTAAGGAACGAAAAAGATCAACACTCCAAAAGATACATCAAGGCTAAACTAGATATTGTGTATGCAAGTCACGACAATTCTCATGTATTAGTTGATTAAGGAAATATACATGACAAAGGAGTCCAACCCCAGAGCTAAGGAGATAACTGGATCACATAAACAAAAATACAATCAATGGTTCTCTACCAGCCTCCTCCTACCTATATCTATATTATATATATCCTTTTGGCTCTAGACATTTTCACTAGTTACAGACATTTCTTGTTTAGGACTTTCGACCGAATAGACTTAGAATCTGAAATTACACACTTGGCTAGTGGTTATAATATACATGAATCTCACTTAGTCATAGCCTAACTTTGAAAAACATTCCCTGATTGCATGCCACCTATTATCCTGCTTCAATTCATCAACAATTAAAATTAGAGTCAAGGATTTCAACCCATCCTCGTGGAATATTTGGCTTCTCGCAAATCTCAGACAATCTTCCTATTGGTGCAGGAATCTACCTGCACTAGTCATACTCATTCATAACTGATACTAAGTTCCATGATTACTCTAGGAAATTAATATGAGTTACAAGAGATATGTAAATAGGCATGAAATCTATTAGAGTCCTATGGTGATAGGATTCATAATTTTGAATTGGATGAGGTTAAATCTTGTAATATTCTACACACCTTTCATTTCTGTAAGTGTTTTCCATATTAAAATTAAAAACTGTAAAGAGGGTATATCCTAAAAGAAATATCAAAGGACAAGAAAAATAAGAAAAGATAAAAAAATACAAAAAAAATATGAAAAAAATGAACCCCAAACAAAAAAAAGATCATGAAAGTGTGCAAGTCCAAGTGCCACTATTTTTTACTTTACTGTCTTAAATAATGGTTGTGTGTAGCTTGTCATACATACCACAACCCATGATAGTCAAACTACTTAATGTTGGCTATTTCATGCTTGGAATTTCATGTTTATAGTTAGAGAATCAAATCTAACCAAACACTTTAATCTTGGGAGATCATTAGATAGGTAGAGAAATAAAAGGAGCTCATTAGTTTAATATGAGCCCTTGGAAGATATAAGGTTAGAAACATATAGTTTGTTTTATAAAAGAAAATGAAAGAAAAGGCTTGCTAGCTTAAGTGCACCCACCAAAGTGAAGAAACAATGTTAGGGTAAGTAAATAAAGGTTGTAGAAATACAAGTTACTTAGATCATAAGCACTACTATCATGCTTTACTATGTGTTTGAATTGTGCAAGAGAAATTATGAATGAAAAAAGCATGATCATAAGTTGATTGGCCTAAATCCCCCTTCATTTCATTTCACCCCCACTATATACTCACTAATTTCCCTTTTACCCCTTCATGGCTTAAGAAAACCCCTTTCCCCTCATTTTTACTCCTACCTCTTAGTTTAACACATTTCCCTAGTCAATTACTCCTAAACTTGATTCTCCTAAGTGTGAAAACCCCTTTCCCCCCTTTTAAAATCATGTTTTCCCTTCAATGATTACCTAAAAACCCCTCTAAACCCTTTAACCTAACATTAAAAACCCCCCGCTTCACTATCTCCACAGATTGACCATTTTCACGACTAAACCTGAGTTTAACTTGCCACCCTAGTTGAGTAAACTAGCCTCGCTACTCCCAAAAATCCACAGTTTAATTAAATTTGTGATTAAGCATGGGTTAATTGCTCTAAAAAATTATTAAAACCCATGGGTCCTGCTAACCTCTACCGAATCACCTGACCACATAATTTTCCAATGCGATGACCATCTGATCATCCACCCCCAGATCTAACCGCCATCACTCATATCGTGCTTGCACAATATCTGAACTTTAACGGCCCGAGAGCACACTATATGGGAAGTTTCACTTAGGGCCAATTTGCTTATGTGTCGACATCTAGCATAGATCGCATTCCCCCACCAAAATATTGCCCGACCCCCATAAGCAATGTGATTGCCTCCAAAACCACTTCCCCACCAAAATCAAAGCCATCCTTATTCATAAAACATTTTTTCCCCGCCATTTTCCATTCGGTCACGATTAAAAGCCTTCTGACCCCCATTCTCAACCTTTTTCGCTCAAATCGCATTATTCAACCTCTGAGGCACTTGCGCATTCCAAACACCTACAACCAATTGTCAACTATCAATGCCTTCCAACGCCACCACTGCACACCACCCTAGCTGCCAAATCCCTGTGCAAACCCCAATTGAAATCCAATTGCAGCCCCGGTTGTAAATTCTTGCTATTTAAGCAAAAAACCAGAATTGTCTCCTCTTTAATGAAATAATATTAAATTCTTAAAATAATTGAAAGAATTTAATTAATTTCAATTTAAATTGAGAATCTAACATCGCCAAAGTACCAAAACCCCAACCCGCAACCTGCTAGTACCCTACCCTAGTTTCAACTACTCAAGTTTCATTCTCAAAGCCATATAAAGCCTAACTTTCCATATTTTATCACAGGAATGGCTACCC
>APFE031221172.1:0-15878 GCA_000404065.3 Pinus taeda | reverse complement strand
CAACTCTGATACCAAAGGTAGGTTTTAACCCTGTACATAAATTACTTGCATACGAATTCTAAAACAAAGAAAATAAACAATGCGAGAGCATAACACATAAAACACATATGCACAGAGATTTCCCTTGGATCCCAAAATCGAGACTACCAGCTTGATTTTTCATTATGTTCCTTTCAATGTTACAATACATATTTATACATGCTGAAGCGTCCAATACCATGGACCGAAAACCATAGGTAGGTTCGCCCAACCTAATATAGGGTCAAAAAAAAAATTTCCCGGGGCGCTACCCACCCCCTTCAAATCCCCCGGACAGGGGGGGCTGCCGCCCCCTCGCTGCACAATCGATGCAATGAAAGGGGGGCTCCGCCCCCCCTCTAACCCCCCGGTTCACTACGTAGGTTAGTTGTGGAAAGAATATAACACAACCCAAAAAGGGCCTTCAAAGGCCTCTAAAGAAGAAACGAAATCCCGACCTACCCCAGTTGTTAAAGCTGAAAAACAAGCACCAAAGTCTTCGAAGGATGTGTTCACTCAGACTGAACCCTAATGTGCAAGGACTGTCTTCACTCAGACCTCTAGTTTTCAGGAACTAAGGGATACATGGAAGAAAGAGTATGCCCTGTCACAAGAAAAGGCATTACAGGAACATAAATCAGTGTGGCTGAATCATGTATATAGAAATTAGGAAGTCCTAGAACAGCCTTGTGCATAGCACAAGGAAAACAAAAAGCTAAAAACCAAATTGTCTCTCATATTTGACCTGGTTCAAAGATTACTCGCCACTAGAAAGCCATCCTTCAACTATTCTGTGCTTTTAAGAGAACGCCTAGCGTTCTTCCAAGTGAAAGCAATCAGAGATGAACGTCCCCGCGAGGTGTCTACACCTCAATAGTTTATTGAAACTTTTGCACAAGCATCAATTAGTAAACATAATTTGTTATGTGAACTCTATCTTCATAATGAGGCCATGCCTGAAGATAGGAAGCTTAGTGTGATTCCTCTCATTGGTGACATTCAAATTAGGGCCTTTGTTTATTTCCTGGCCAATCAACTTACCTGGCAAAATGCTTTCATGTCAGCAACACATAATGAAGAGAACTGCCTTCTCTAGATCTGAGCTGAGCCACAGAATGCCGCTGCTTTTATTGCTGAACATCGACGGGTTTTACAAGAGCCAGGGATGACTGAGCATATTAGGGAACTACAGGCAATAGTCTTAAAGGACTGCCATCATTATGTTAAGACTAAGGGAACTCTAGCCATACAAGCAAATAATCTATTTTTGGAGCATTGTCCTAAGGAGAGGAGAGAATATCATCCTTTTAACCCTCCCAATCTTCAAATAGAAATATCAAGGTTACCTAATTATGTGAAATGCATGCAACAATGTGGCCAAAACTAGTTGGGTTATCACTTCCACTTCCCTCTTCTTTGGCTTCCAGTACAGCAATATAAGGATTACTTCGCGTTGTCCAAAAAGGAGGAGCTTGCATCATGACAGAAAATTCAGAATGCCCAAGGTTTCAGAAACATGGCCGACAACACCTTCTATTCTTACTGTCTAAGTAATTTGCATTGTACATCCCAGTATTCCGACTCCGACTCAGAGTAAAATTTGAATGGGGACATGCAACCATTTTAGTTGGGGGGGATGTTAGGACCTCATATTGTCTCTTTCTAACTATACATTTTGTTATAATGTCACCCCTTTTCAACCCATATTTGAAAGTCCTTGTTAATGTTTTGACTCAATTATTCCAAAGGTACGCAGTGATTCTTCTCATCACTATACATTTAATTATTTACAATATAATCATGCTATCTTCATAGTTAATATTTGAATTGTTAGTTGCTGAAATAGTTAAAGAATGATGTGCAGTCCGCGTTGTTGAAACTACCCAGAATTCGCAAGACTATTTTTGCAGTTGCTAAAACAACAAGAACGGCATGCAAATATCGAAGCTGAAACAGTTGAGATTTGCGTTCCAAATTTGACAGCAACAGATGAACCAGATCAATCACCGAGGAAGCTATTACATTGGATGTAACGTCCATGATCTAAAGGAAGTGTTGCTGTAACAACATTTTGTTGACGGGAAACTAATTTCCCTATTTTTGTATAATGGGTTAAACAAAATTTTACAATGTAAATCTTTTGTAATAGATGTCTCCTCTTTATAAAGAGGAGACATCTACATTAGAGGGGGGATGAACAGACTGTGAAAAAGGCTGAGTTGAAGAGATAGGACTAGAATCTTTTCTTTCTGTAACATGACACATTTATGGATGAATAAAACTCTTGTTCTGAACATCTTTTTCTAGTTCTCGTCTCCTGGGGAATCTTGTGAGAAGGACAGGGCCCACCTTCATCACAAGATTCACCCATTATATTTCTCTGCAGTGTGTTGAGTGTGTGTTTTATTCATACCTTGTTAATAAGTACTGTTTTCTGGATATTGTTTTACCTTGCTGAAACTCTGTTCCTTTCTTAATCGATTGTTGCATTGGTTAAGGTTATTTCATGAGTGTCTCACTGGTGATTAAGTTTATAGAGTGAATCGACAAGCTAGATAAACAGAGGCAGGTGCTGAAGGTTCCCGTCTTAGGGATAGGGTCTTGATTCTCTGTTACAGCATAGCCATTGTTTTCCTTTGCAGATTTATTCCTTTATGTTGAATTATTCCTTAAATGAAATTAAGCATCTCTTAATAGATATATGCAATAGAGTATATTTTCTGTAACACAAAGTGGAGCTTCAATTATTAAGCAAGGTGTGATTCGTTTGTACTACAACTTTTAGTGATTTTAAGATTGAGTACATATAGTACGCAGTCACCTTTGAAATAACCAGACTTCCCTGGGTTGACAATTTATGTAGAACTTTAATCAGCAATTAAAGTGACCAACAAAGAAATACAAAGATTATCTATTCCAAGGTCAAAGAAGGACATTCAATCCTTTTTTCGTAAGATTAACTTTGTAAGGAGGTTTATTCCCAATTTTGTAGAACTAGTGAAACATATCACCTCCATGTTGAAGAAGGGATCGGAGATTAAATCAAAAAAGGCTATAAGAAGATCTTTCGAAGCCATCAAAAGGGATATTATGGAAGATCCCACTTTGATCAACCCAGACTACACCAAGGAGTTTTATATTTTCTCTTTTCCCTTCTATGATACACTTACAACAATCTTGTTGTAGAAAAATAATGAAGGTATGGAACACCGAGTGGCCTTCTTCGGCAAAACTTTGAGAGATGCTAAATTAAGGTATGACCTCATTGAAAAGTAGGCCTATGCTCTCATAAAGTCTTTAAAGGCATTCCAAATTTACATTCTACACTCCAAAGTGGTAGCCTACATACCTTCAGCTTCAGTAAAGGATATCCTAACACAACCGGATGTTGATGGAAGAAGGGCCAAGTGGATTGCAAGACTCATAGAGTTCAACATATAATTAAAGCCCACCAATCTAGTCAAAGGCAAAGGCTTGGCTCAGCTTATGGTTGAGGAAAATTGCAGTTTGTTGGACATAAATTACATAGGTGTAGATTCAAGTGTTGAACAGGCAGAGGAGGCAATAGAAGAAAAAGGGCAGAACTAGTCATTGGCTGAGAATCTGACTACTTTGAGTGGTATTCCAGTATAACTCATTTCTTGTTGAAGCTAGAAGTTCCCCCAAGGCTTAGCTCAATTCAAGCTAGTACCATTAAACTCAGAGAAGCCAAGTTTTGTATTAGTAAGAACCTTCTTTATTGGAGGGACCCATTCAGAATCTTCTTGAGGTGTCTAGACAAAGAAAAATCCGTTGAAGTCATGCACCAGTTTCATTCTAGAAATTGTTGAGGACATCACTATTGGAAAACCATAGCCCATAAGATTTTGAGGGTTGGGTAATACTGGACGTCTCTATTCTTTGATGTGTTTTCATTTGTAAGATCTTGTAACAAATTCCAAAGGTTTACAGGAAGGCAACAACTGAAGTCTTTGCCCCTAAAGCCAATACACACTAGTGGCCCTTTCCAGCAGTGGGGTTTAGATTTCATAGGGGAGATTAATCCTCATTCTAGTGGCCAACACAGATGGATCTTAGTAGCCACTAACTATTTTACCAAATGGATCAAGTCCATACCCACTAAGAAGGTTGATCACTAGGTTGTCATGAAGTTCTTAACTGAGAACATTTTGACTAGATTTGGCTGCTCGACCAAACTAGTTACTGATAATGCAACAACTTTCAGAGCAAAGGAATTGGTGGACATGTGTGAATCAATGGGTATTAAATTAGTGCATTCTACCTCATATTATCCTCAAGGCAATGGCTTAGCAGAATCATCCAATAAAATCCTGGTAAGGATAATAAAAAAACTGTTGGAAGACAACAAATGGAACTGGGATTTCAAGCTGAAGTTTGTATTGTGGGTTGATAGAGTTACCACCAAGAAGTCCATAGGGAACTCTCAAATTAAGCTGGTGTATGGTAATGAGGCAGTTTTTCCAATCCAATTGACCCTCCCTGTGGCCAAATTTTTGCAAGAAGAGTGGGATGAGGAAAGTGAGATAGCAAAGAGGATGAGTGACTTGGCTGAAGTTCACCAGATTAGAGATCAACTGATTGAGAGACATACAATGCATCAAAGAAAAATCAAGGAAGCCTTTGACAAAAAGGAAAAGATGGACAATTTTCAAGTTGGTGACTAGGTTCTCAAATGGTATGCACCAAAGGAAAAGAAGGGCAACCATGGTAAATTCGACGCCTTATGGATAGGACTGTTTGTCATCTTCAAGTTTAGAGGAATAATACATTCATTCTACACAGTCTAGAAGGAGGAGATATTTTTGGTAGCCCTGTAAATGGGTAGTTCTTAAAACTTTGTTTTGTTTAAGGCTTTAAAACCTTGTCATTGTACATATGTTCTTCCAGTTTTGTTTTTTGCTCAATAGACTCCATACCCAATGCAACACTAGGAGGGAGATTTGAGCTTGTTATATGCAGGAAAGGCATTGATCTATGATTCTTGAAACCTCACAGGGAGGATTTCATCCCCAAAAGGAGCCAGTGTTAGCTTAGCTGACAAAAGGATAAAAAATGGATCCAAAACACTCCCAAAGTCTGCAAATCTGCTTAAAATCATGCCAAGGGATCTATTCATGCTCTTGAAATCTTCAATTTTTGTCAAATGTCATCCACTGATCGAAATAGTCGTAGTTGGAAAGCCCTTGGAAGGGTAGAAATACACTATCAGGAGGCTTAAACACTTCAAAAGCTACAAAAAACCCTTTTCGTAGGCTTAAATCCAATAATGCACAGCCACCGTCTGATCTAGCCGATCAACGGCTCAGATCTAATCGACAGATCACAGATTGGGAAGACAAAGGGGTAGGGCCTTTACGTATAGCGATGTGCGATTACGATCAAATCGCATCACAATATTGCATCAATGCTGACCAAAGAAGCGCAGATCATGGGGCAATGGCGATGGCGATTGGTGATTAAATGAAGATCGTCGATCGCATACACGGATCAACGGCCCAAATCACATCGACAGATTGCAGATCGGAAAGATCGAAGGGGCGGGGCCTTTACAGATTTCATGTGCGATGCGATATGGCTAGACTCGAAGGCATTGTGAACAATATTCCATATTATTTCAAGTCCGCGCCAAGGCATTTTTCACGCATTTTTCATGTTTTTGGGCATTTCACGAAATACAAAGGGAGCCTTGGGTAGCACTGATGCGATGGTGTCTGGACCCAATGGGTTTCCGAGGAGTGCATTATATAATGTTTGAAGTATGGAGGGAGGCCATCCTCAATGTATTTCACGTATTTTCTAGGTATTTCAAAATACAAAGGGGACAGAGAGACCCGACTGGTTGCGATATGCGATAAGCGAACCAAAGGGTGGACCCGATAAAGTAAATAAACCATAAGCTGAATCAAGCAAGATCAGGGTCACTTCCACTTGTCCTTCGCCACTCCACCATGCCTCTGTTCCTCCGATTTGGTGTGTCCAACCGCCCATGCACCTCGTACCCGTCCATCTATTAATCACCTGAGAAGGAAGGTGGTTGGCTCTGTCAGAGTCATGACAATTAGGCCGCTGAACTGAATTAACAAGAAGTATGGCAAAAGAGGAAGGACACAACACGATACAAGAAAATAGAATTAAATAGTCATGGAGCCTCACTGGCACAATTAAGCTAGACACCTAACAGGGCAGCATTGTACCAGAATTAATTACCATTTTCACGGTGGAAGGAGAATTGTGTCCTTGTACGTAATTAGACAGTTAAAGACAATGATAGATTCAGACACTTGAAGCCCTAAAAAGCTCAAGAACATTGTAAAAATCTATAAATAACCAAAAGTAAGATGTAACAGGGGTTCAACCTCTGGAGACTATTAAGACTCTGCTACTCAAGCTTCTCATCTTCATTCATTAGTAATACAAGCTTCTTTTGCTATTACATGTTCAATGTCCATTTCCTCTTCTATTCTAAACTTGCACCTAGATAGGTTTATTCATGATTGCTTCTATGTTTCAGGCATGATAACTATCATCTTATCTCTGCAAATGTAAATTAGATCTGTCATTGAATAAGTCATCCATGTTTCTTCTGTAGCTAACGCTAGATAATTGTCATCTTATCTCTACGTTGGTAGATTAGATTTGCAAGCTTCATTTACTGGCTGCAACTAGCCATCATATGTTTATGTATGCATCTGCTAGTGTGGTTAGTATTCTCCATACATTCATTTAATCTACAAACTATTGAGCATTAGTGGTCTAAAGCCTTGTAGGCTAAGGGTGTTCATGCATGTATGGAGTGAAAACAGAGTTGAAATGGTTATATGGCTTGGACCGAACCATCATCCATTCCAATAGTTCCTAGAACACTATTGAAGATTATATGTTACCAGGCATCTCTGAGTCACAACCATAGGAGAGTTTCTTGGAGTGCTAATAGTCCCTCTCAAACTGTTAACCATAATAAATAAATAAGATAATTGATTCAAATTTTAAATGGTTATAGAAATATTACCACTTAACCTATTCTCATTAATACTCAAAGTGGTTGATTTTCTCAAACTGGCCATGGTTACAAAAATGTTAAAAATATAGACTCTAGTTTGTCCATGTTGGCAATCTCTTGAGGTACATTACTGACTCTGATGTTGTAAAGACCTAATTTGGTCAACATGGTAAAATCAAGAATGAGAATTAGAGAGGAGAGGAGCCGATGGAATATTTCAAAAGAAATAGAACTCAAAATATTTCAAAGAAATAGAACTAGAAATATGAAGGTTTGAAATGGATAGAATCTATGTGGAGGTATGTATATGACATATGTGATATATGACGTGAGAACTTGTTTCCTTTTGTAAGTTAGACTATACTTAATATATATTAATATAATTAATTAATTAATTAACTAATTATTTTGTATTTTTAAATTTAAAAGTTATGATTTTTTTCCAAAAATTAGAATAATTACATTTATATTGATTTAATATAATTTATATTTTAAAGTGTTCTTAAAATATAAAAATTAATATTTAAATTTAAATTGATATAAATATTTTTAAAAATAAATAATTATAACTTTAAAATATATATTTATTTATTCAATATAAGGAATAAGGGTTAACCAAAAACCTTAAGATTAATTTATTAGTAAATTTAAAAATTTTATTAGTAAACTTAAAATTTTATATAAATTAAAAAAAATATTGTAATTTTTTTTTTAAATAATGAGAACTCTTGAAATAGGGTTTTGAATGGCATTAATTAATATAATTAAGTTTTTAACAAATTATCCAAAAAAAATTCTTAACTAAGTTTTTAACAAATTATCCAAAAAAAATTCTTAATTTATATTTTTAGTTTCTTATTTTCCAAGAGAAATAATTTTCTTTTTTTTTTAATGTATAATTGTCTTGTAAAATTTATCTCTTAATATCTTTATTTTTCTCACTCTGACTCGTGAAAATAGAAAAATCATTGAAATTTCACGATACGATAATGCTTTCTTTATCCACAAAATTTCTCATTTCTTATCTTTATGTCCAATCAATACAAATAACTCATATTGAAGCTTCACACTATGATAATGTTCTCTTTATGCCAAAAAATATCTAATTTCTTAGCCCCACCTAAGTCAAGTCAATACAAATATCTCACTTGATTTATTAATTAATACAACTAATTTTCTAATAAAATATGGAAATTTTCTCTACTTATTTTTTTAGTCTCCCTATTTTCCAAATGGAATCAAATGTTTCTCTTTCATCGTGATTGTCCAACAATTTCTATATTTATCAACATCTTTTTTCTTCCCTCATTCTCCCAATCCAACTCATAAAGTTAGAAAATAAATTGAAATTCCATGATATGATGACGTTCTCTTTATCAACAAAATTTCTCATTTTCTAGCATCACTTAAAACAAGAGAATACAAATAACCTATAACATTAGAAAATACATTGAAATTTCATAATATCATGATGTTTTTTTTATCAACAAAAAGTTATACTTTTCTAACCCCACTTAAATCAAGTCAATACAAATAACCCTTAAAATTAGAAAACACATTGAAATTGTGATTTTGCATGTTCAAGCCCTAATTAAACTAAATGAATACAAATAACCCATAAAATTAAGAAATACATTGAATTTTCATGATACAATAATATTATTTTTATCAACAACATTTTTCATTTTCTAACTCATTTAATTCAAGTCAATATAAATAACTTATAAAATTAAAAAATACATTGAAATTTCCCAATATAATAATGTTCTCTTTACTAATAAAATTTCTCATTTTCTCACCTCACTTAAAATCATATCAATACAAACAACCCAAATAAATTTCAAATAAAGTAATGATATCTTTATCAAGAGGATCCCCATATCTTAACTCCATCTAAGTCAATTAAAATGCGTATAATAGCTTTCCTTTTTTAAATGAAAAATTCCATTGATTTATTTTCTTTTATATCTAATACAAAATAATATGAATATTTCTAATATGAATATTTCTAATTTCTTTGTTTGTGTATTTTTCTTAAATTTCCAATTCCATCCTTATTTTTATTTTTTCCTTTCTTTATATTCTCTTCATAGTTTTTAAAACGAAATATGATGGATTTTAATAATATGTGTTTTTATTTATTTTATTTTCCTAATATAATACTAGTATTTATAATTTTGAAAATACTATTAAAGCAAAATTATCAACATCAATCAAATATAAATTTTAGTCATGAAAATATCATTTACATATTTATGTTTTTAATTAAAAAATTATACATTAATTAAAAAAAATATTCTTATTGTACTTAATTTTTAGTATAATATTAATATTTATAATTTAAAACATATTGTAATAATTTAAATAAAAATTAAAAATTCTAAATATTACTTTAGACTTATTATATATTATGAAAAATCATTTACCTATTTATTTTTTATTTTAAAAAATTAAGAAGAAATTAGACATTAACAATATAAGATTTGAGAATGTAGAGTTTTAAAATTCAAATTCATATAATGTGTTGTTATTTCTAGAAAAATGTGGAGTACTTGTGAAACATCTGATATTTCAAAAAATACTCATACAGATAGATACTTTCATCTTCACTCTCATTATTACCCAACACAAGAATCTATGGTCCTTAACACCTTAGCCATTAGGGCCATTCAAAATTATGTATGCCAATTTTTTGAAAAAGGAAATGTCCATTTAACTAATGCCTTCGTATCTAATGGCTACACAAATTTTCAAATAAAAAGAGCCTTACATTTATCTATCAACCCCAAAACCTCCAAACCCTTGTCCAACCCAAGTGGTCATTGTTCGTATCTGAAAATCCCTTACAAAAAAGAACATTAAGACTATCTTTAAACCTCACACCACTCTTTAACAATTATTCTTGTGTTAAGTATTGCTCTCATCCAATGCCCTCCTTGGGGTTTATCAAATTCCAATTTCTTTTTTAATAACCTACATTGGCCAACTAGGAAGATATTTTTAAAGAATATATAGTTGAAACCCAACACAATATGATCTCTAAATATTCTTTTGCTAATCAATCTCACAATATCAAACACTTTATTAACTTTGTGTTAGGGTAGTTTAGTTAAAATTGATTCAGTCTAGTTACTTGTGGTCTTCATTCTCTAGGTTTACGAGAACACATGGTATTGAACCATAGTATTCATCTCGAATATAACCTATTTAAAGGTAGAAATAACCCAAGTTAATTTTTCCTTGTGGTCATTGGAATCATAAGAAATAGTGTCTTTAGACACCACCACTTCTCTCAATTTCATGATCCTAACAATCGGTATCAGAGTTTTGATCAATGTTGTTGGTTGTTGATCAAAGCATGGTTATGAATGACCAAAGTTATATGAGAAACACAGAGAAGACACGAGGAAGAAAAGTTCCCATGTTGGCAAGGAAGCTAAGATACACAAATATGCCTAAATATTTGTAGGAACATAATGTTAACACTTGATTGGAGGAGGAGATGATGTTCATGATTTGAAGGAGAGCTTTGTGACGTATATAATTCATGCATCATTGTGCCCACATGGAGGCACAAATATTGGGACCTTTTGTAGTGGCTTGGAGGTTGTGGATGTGCTCATGATGAAATCCTTAGAAAAATGTGATCAGGAGGTGTGGTTGTGTCTACAAGCATGAGAATGAGAACCCTGAAATGCAATGAATTAGAAGATGACAAAAATAGTATCTCCAAGAGGTAGTGGGAAATAGGTAGCATTGTGCAACAATTCCATCACTTTTGTCATAAATGGGTTTAAGATGAGAAAAGTAGTTGTTGCATGGATAATTAAGTTGATGTGCAAAGTGAGATTGTAATTTAGATATTAGCGAGTGAGACACAACACACTAGCTATAGTGAGATACGAATAGTCATGTAACCTTTATGCTACTAAGTGAGTGATCCTACCAAATGTGAAGGGTGTACATGAGAGTTGGAAATGTGGGGCTTACGACGTGTAAGCGCTAGCATCCTACAAGATGTGTAGAGATCCAATGGCACAATCCAAACCTTGGAGATTTTGAGTGTCAATATTTTTGATGGTATGTAAAGGGGTTTGATGCTTCTAGCATATTCTTTAAATGTTGGGAAGACTTTACAATTGTGGATGGGTATGGAAATGGGAGCTTGTTTGTGCATTGATCAACGTGAATGACCATGCTGAAATTAAACAGACTAAAGTGGTAATTTTTGTTGATCTTAAAAAAGAAAGTTACAATGGAGATGGTACATCAATTTTCCAATCCCTGGAGTTGCATGCGTAAGAAATATGAAGGCGAGATCTAGATGGAAGATGGGTTCATTGTTGAAAACTATTTGGGTTATTTGAATTTTCCGAAGGAACAAATGAAATACAAATATAAAGATGAAGATAAATATATAATGAAAAACATAACTTAAATTCATTAATAACAAATTATTGAAAATTGTTTACATGTAGAACAACAATAAACTAGCTCAGGCGATGGTAGCTTATCTCTAAGAAATGATGTGGGAGCTACATGCCTTATGAAATGCGTCACAATGTGGCTCGAAGCCTATTTATATTTGAGAAATAATAGAAAATCTTAAACATCCAAAAACCTAACCCTAGGAGTTGAAGTGCTGAATGTCAGTGGGCCTCGTTGGGGTGAATTGGTAAATCAAATTCCCGGGGTTGTAACTTTGGAATACGATGTTAGTTTGATGTGTATGATAACTCATTAGAAAAATATATTTGAGGAATACAAAATTTGACTACAAACCCTTACCAAAGGTTAGGTATTTTCCCATTTCCAAAAAAAACTCATGTACGTTGTTAAAATGGCTCCAGAAGTTTAGGACCTAAAAAACTTCCAAAAATAGTAAATTGTGCTAGAATTAAGGAATTTGAAAAAAGAAATGGTGGGGTTACAAGTGGAATAGGTGAGTGGCCACCAATATCCACCTGGATCATTCCTCCCCCTTAGGAAGCAATGGCTTCCATTGCATTGAGTGCCTCCATGAGATGGAGAAATTTTTGTTGAACTTGGGCTTTGGTGACCCACTTGCCTTGGTGTAGGAATTTGCCAGCTTTGATAAACCAAAATAGTTGGATATTTTGCTTGTGAGTGTTCTTGGTCTATGTGTCCATGATCCAATCAATTGTGGCATGTTCCATGTAATCTGGGTTTAACTCGCTTGCTGTGATTCGTTTTGTAATGTATTATGTGTCCAATAATGGTAGAAGGTATGGTCGAAGGTAGTCCACATTGAACACTAGGTGCAAGCCTAGAAATGGGGGAATGTTGAGCTCAAAAATATTTTCTCACTCAACCTTGGTGATGGTGTAAGGCCCATATCATAGTTGTATGAACTTCTGATGGGCTCTCGTAACATGTTCCTTTTGTAAATGCAACCAAAATTTGTCATCCACCTGAAACTTATGTGGTAATCAATGTTGATCATGCCGCTTCTTGTACTTGGAATTGGAATTATCCAATATGTCATAGGCCTACCGAAAGATGTGTTGGATGTGTTCGATAAACCAAGTTCATTTATCAACCTCAAACTGTACATGTGTGGATTTTTTCTGTGTATTCGCATGAGGCATGACATCATCAATCAAACACAATGGTGGGGGTCCAAGTGGAATAGGCCAGTGGCCACCAATATCCAACTAGACCATTGGGGTTTGTCATTGAAAAAGTTAAAAAAAATATAAGTGATGTTAAGGTAGAGTTGAAGTTTTTTTGGGATCTCATTCCTATAAGGAAAATGCCAGATATTTTGAAAGGATTAATTAATAACAGAAAATAAGGGTTGTGTATTTTGCAAGTATATGTGAATAATTTAATGAAAGTTATGTTGGTAGCATGGATATCATGAAAATGAAAGTAAGATCATATTTTTAGATCTAGATTGCTGAAATATAGTAAGAGAGAGGTGGTATGGACGAAAAAATAGAGATGGAGTAAATGGTTTGAAGTTTAACGAAGGATCCAACGTGTGATGAGAACCCTAGTGGTGTGATAACACTAGTGGTGTGTGAAAACCTTAAGGTTACAAGTTATGAAATGTTTCCATAGGCAGGTTTATTCACCATGGAAGTTGTAATACATTTATTGTTCAAATATACATTTTTGTGTAGGAGCATGTGATGACTCAAGTTGTGGAATGAACCACTTGGAGAGGTATGAGGGTGGAAATTGTACTCATATTTTAGCTTTAAGTTCATTGATTTAATACCTTAAGACTTCAATCAGGAAAACTTGTAGTGTAGTGGCACATGGTGTTATCAAGTTGTGGATTGGACCACTTAGATAGGTACCAAGGTGGAACTTGTATTGGTGTCCTAACTTGAGGGGGTGAATGTGAGAAGCTGAGATAGTTGATGAACAATGTTCATGAAAATGTGTCATGGATATAATAACTCTTTACCCATGTACTTTGACAGATGGTAACATTTTTATATGGAATTTGACAATGTGATTAGGACTAGGTTAATCTCCCTAAGTCAAGTATAAGGGGGATAATTGCTATGGTATTTTAGGTATATTTGACTCAATCAAGTTACCAATTCTTTTCGATCTCCAATTTTATGAGAACCCATGGTATTCATGTTGAATATATCATTTTCTAAGACAAAAAGACTCTAGGTAATATTTTCCTTAAGGACATTGGGACCCCAAGCAATGGTGTCTTTAGACACCATCACTTCTCTCAGTTTCATGATCCTAGCATTTTAATAATTTCAAAATATTTTCCTCCTCCCCATTTTACCCCTAGTGGGTCATAAGGGAAGTCATTGAAATCTAAAAAAACCCCCAAAAATTTCAATCATGAATAAAACTTCAAATTAAGTCACTCTTGGAAACCTACTATCCATTATTTCTCTTCTACTCACAACAACTCAAACTCATCTTAATTACTCCACTCTCCCCATGCCTAATTTCGTAATTTTATCCCTTCCACCCCTAGCCCCAACACGCCTATAATCTAATATCCTCCCATTTTTATCCTTGTATTATTATTAACATTTAGCCTAATGACTTTGATATGAACGTCTCAAAAACTTTCAATTCTTTCTAACAATTAATTAAAATCTCAATTCCTTTTATTAAAACAATAGTATAACCACATCTTATGATCTATTTACTAGACCTTATTCCTATGATTAACCTTTTCATTTGTTTCTTTAACCCAAATATTTTAATAATTTATAGCCTAATATGATTATAATAAGATTAGATTATTAATATTAATTTTTAACTCTATTAATGATGTGGCTTAAGGATTTGAACCTTTAATCACATGTTTTATGTAATATTTCATAACACATTAATGACTAATTAAACTACCCCTTATGGGTCATAACAAAATATATTTAACAAAATTACGTAAAATTTCTTTATACTATAATAATAATATTAATACATTTTTTTAACACAAATGAGTAAGGATTATATTAAATCTACACCTAGTTGCAACAAATATTTGGGGAATTCATTACAATTCATCAGTTTCAAAGGGTCATTAATCGAGGAGATGACTACCAGACTAAAAAAAATGCTAACAAGAAATACTATAATATTGGACATACAAAGATATATCTGAAAAAATCGAGACAATAGAAGAGAAAATTTGTAGAAAGTTCCCATTATAGAAGAAATAAGACAACTTCCTCTTCAGGACTGTTCAAGCCTAATTGTAGGTTGTTGTAGATGAGGCTTAGAATAGAGATAGTAGAATCCTATTTCCATGTGGCATTGCTAATTGGTTTAAGATCGTCAATCTATCTCTGAATGTAATCAATATATTCATTCAAGTGAGAGATTTTAATTTTGAGAGACCAAATTTCTTCAATGATGAAAATGAGGAGGTTGTCTTTTTAGTGGATTTTCCATATTAAGTCCATATTCTCCACTTGAAAAGCCTCTAGATTCTTGTTTCATGTGTTACAAGTGTAATTTCCAGAGGTTGAATAATTGTTGAGGTTGGAAAACATGGATGGGGGGTCCAACAAGAAATAGAGGGGGATCCAAGAGGTAGAAAATTTTGTATACCAGTTGTACATGTCGGTGATGGTGTAAGAGATTCACAAGACATAAATTGGATTAAGGGATTCCAATCATGAGGGTGAAACATAAAGGGGCCAATTGAGCACAGATAGTTCAAATACTAAGGGAGAAGATTAATTCTAGGGGCATCATAGGAGTTTGGGATAAAAGAGTGAGAACCACCTTCAGCCTCAAAGAGGGAAATATTCGAATGTTGGCCCATATCAATGTAAAAACTTGGAGGTGGTTCAATAGTTTTATAAATTGGTAGAAAAAGATAAAGGTAGAACAAATTATCACAATCATATGAGAAGAATAGAGAAAAAGAAGCACAGACATTGAGAACAAACCTTGAGATTCCTAACACCAATGAACCCCAGGTTGTTGAAGTGGTCCCCCCCTTTAGATCTTCTCGTGTTATTTTTAGCAAGGGTCCTTGAGAGATAATTTCACCAATTGATAAGGATATAGGTGTGGGGGAGCAAATGCCTCATCACAATAAATTTGAGGGCATTGCTAGTCACATGGGGCTCATAACAGAGCTACTTAGACAAAAATATTGTGGATGTGATGAAGTGATCATAGGGGAAGAGGTTAAAATTCCACTGGAGATGAGAGGGAAGGATCTTTAGTGGAATGAATTATTGGGTAGATATGTGAGGGTGGGTTAATCGAGCCTGGAATTTACAATCAAAGGGGCATTCCTCACACACAATTCCATCCTTATCTCACTTAACGCACTACATGCCCATTCTTGTCGGATTCATCACTCTATAAGGGGGTG
>APFE031221157.1:60738-90137 GCA_000404065.3 Pinus taeda | reverse complement strand
AGGGGCACAACAATATTAATAAGGGATACAACTACAATAGTAATGAGGTAATCACTAGTATTATAGGGACCTAACATCACACCACTCTGCGCAACTATCTGGCCTTAGTGTAGCTATTTGAGGAGGCACTTTCTAGATCCCTTACCTTTTGTATGTTATTATTATAGATCTGAAATTATTGAATGGTCTTAATCAACATTCAATATTTATAACCAAGGTGTGCAAACATAAACCTTAAAGATATGCATAAAACCAGAACATATGAACAACACACAAATGTGCAATCAGATACACTAACTTTCAGAAACACTTATCTTTTATTAATCTTATGTTCCAGTACAATCCAATTCCACCATGTGGACTCAGCTGTAGGGGTCTGCGCACACAGCGATGGCCTCTACCAAGCCTTTGTGCACACAGTTGCAGAGCCTACTCTAACTACTACCAACCACGACTCGAACTTACAGACTCAGAGCAATCTCACATTCACAAACCCATAACAATTTAGATCTAACAAAAAATATGTCACCTTCTACCCTTAGAGCCTTACTCTATTTATACATTCCCATGGTCCGCGAACCATGGGCAGGCTGACTCTCTTTCTATTATCTTACATTATTTTCAAGTGGACAACCCTTTGACTTGACTCATTATAATTCGTGCTCCGCACACTTTGCGAAACCTTTACAATACCAATACCCAAAATTGTGGGCTTTAAGCCCTAAAACCGTTACACAGGGGATCCGATGCCCAATAGGGCCAGTTCTCCTATAATGATTTTGTTTATTAATTAATCATTTTCTAAGAATTTATGTGCATTTGCTTGGTATGTAATCTTCAATTTAGTTTTATATGATGAGTGTGTAAGGCCTATGGTTAGAGACATGTGTCATTTCTCCAGACAAAAATACTTTATGAATTAAAATAAAAGTTTATTATGGTAATTAGTTGATAAGTATCATATCAAAAAATATGATTATGAAATATTATTATAACTTTTGTATTATTATTTTCGGAAATATTTTTAAAATAAAAATAATATTTTGCATTATTATTATAAGTCTCACCAAATTGAATTATAGTTTTGAACATATTCACATTTACAAATGTTTCAATGAAAATTATACTTATAGTTTAGGTAAGTAATTGAAATTTAGTTCACCCACTTAAATTAGGGATTGGTTTTCAAAAATTTCTTAAAGAATGATGTGCTCTATCTTGCATGTATTAAATCCAAAGTTTATGTACTAAGTATACGATGCACTAGAGTCTGCAAGGTTTTATCCTCAAATTCCATTCTTTGCTCCTATTCATTGACATATTCAAATCACAATAAAAAAGTTGTGGATCTCCACGCTTTGCATTCAAGCATATTTGAAATTAATATTAACAAAAAAGGAAATGTATGTATTAACGTAAAAGGAAATGTATGAATTTACAAGTTATTATTCGTGAGATTTTAAGGGTGAGTCTTGTAAAGTGAAATATTTTCCACAATTTTGTATTGGTTAAGTTTCAACAAAATTTATTATTCAATTTTTTTTAATATTTTAATGATTAATCTAAATAAATTTTAAAACATAAATTTAGTTTATAAAATTTATTGTTCAAACAATAAGACTTTTAGATATGTTAAAAATATGGTTATTATACATTGTTTTTATTTTATTAATATTTTATATATTTTATTATAATTTTTTTGGTTGAAATATATTAGGATATACAAGTTATAATTGTAACAAGTACACTCCACTCAACAACAATACTAAAGTTTTTTACCCAAGGAATGAGATTAAAACAAAAAAACAATTATTTACTTATTTTATAATACTAGCAGATTAATACTTTAGTTTTGTATATACCCAATCTTCACACGCCTATGGTTTTTAGGAGTCATTTTCCACATCTCTCATAATCCATCATTTGAGTAATATAAATTTCCAAGGTTAAGGGTTTCATGCATGATTATTAGTTCGCTTGAGTCGAAGTTAATATTTAAAAAGATTTTCCTTTTAAGTACTAGAATGCTACGATCTTGGTGATTTGTATATCTACATAAATTCTGTTCTTAAAGGCTTGGCAGTCTTTCCTTTGGGCCAAATTTTATGCTCCTGTATTCCAAATAATGATTGTAGAATTATTTCGAGAAATACCATCTGAGCTTAATTATATAATCTCTCTATGATGGTTATATCCTCGACCTTGTTTTCGTACCAGAATGTTTCTTTCTAAATATAAGATTTTCAGTTTATTGTCTTGGTATTGAAATATTCTAGACTATGTTCAGTCTATAAGTTATTAATACATTACTACATGAGCGTTATTTAAGTTCTTCCACTCATGATGTTTTAGTTGTCAGAAAATAAGAGTTGGTTTGTTTGCACTGTTTAAAGTTTATTCCGACCAACACTTTCTTGTTTGATTCTGAGTAAATGTTGTTTTAATTTGGTTTATATATGTTCTCTTTGAAAAATTTTAGCTTGGTATGAACAGGTTCATTTATTTTAATGGTTGAATTCTTGTGGAAGTTTATCCTCCGATCATTTTTGTACTTAATTATGAGGCCCTACACACTGTAACCTTGTGAGAATTGCATTATTCATACTAAATACATTTAATACTATAAGGATGTGGGTAGGGTTTCATTATAATTATTATAGGTGGTTTGAAGATAACGAAACCCAAAAATTGTGTAAGTGTGAGGACTGTCCCTGATGGTTTCTAACCCCCAACAAGGACTAACCTCGTCCAAGTTTGAGTTTTGACACACGGTTTATTGCATACTTATTTATTGGCTTCCTTTTTTACTAATTTACTGGATTTATACCATTCAACACTTTCTATCATCTTATTTTATATTATCAGACCTATATCTCTTAGGTCCTCATCTATCCTTAAACAAACATAGTTTCTCTTCGTCCTCATCTATCCTTAAACAAACATCGTTTCTCTTCTTACTTGACTCTTTATTTTCTTTATATCGTAAATGATGGATACAACAATGCACTTTATATTTTCACTAAAATCTATGTGACTCATGTCTAACTAGTTTTTAACTTCCCATTTCTACGAGTTCAAACAATTCTTTAATCCAAAATATTATAAAGGAAATATTTCTGAAACTCTATGTTTTAAATTCTTACGTACAAAATGTAAAAACCATATCAATATTAAATCCATAAATTATATTCATTTGTATTAGCCTCAATTAGCTCTTGTCAAAGAAAGAACCAAGAACTGACTCCTTTAACCACCCAACTCATGAGTCTGACAATCATGTCTAGATCTCCCCTCAAGCCCCTTAGTTTCCAAAGTGGTTTAAGAAATTGAATGTTCTAAGACCTCAGGACCTCCAATCCAGTCCAAAATTCTCTTTTTAAGGATTTCCACTCATTATAACCATCTCAAGAATATTCTCTAGCAGTACCACTTCTTTCTTTAATAATGTTCTATCACAAGTTTTGATTCTTTTCATAATACTTCCTCTCTCTGCCACTCATGGCCTTTTCCACTGAGAGACTTTCTTTTAATCTCATAGTAAAGGAAGTAAATTTCCAACTCTCTCACTGTATGGAAAATAAGGTTTTATTTTCTTTTAGAAAAAGAGTATTTCTGGTCTTTTCGCTAACTATTGTAGCTTTCTTTCAGAGAAAATAAATCATGACAATAACTACACTTTTAAGCTATTTTACAAGTTCTACTAGACTGAATTGCCCATTGTTGCAATAAAAAAAGTAACAAATATCTACTCAATGTTTACTTGTGCCCCTCAAACAAGTCAGGGTATGATTCTTTCATCAACCTAATTCTAGTATCTAAACCTCATTCCAGTGTAGGCACAACATTCTGGTACAGAAACGTTGTTGTTGTACAAGAATAATAGTTTAGTGCATGGAAGAATGTCTTTAAATAAGATAGATACATTGAATAACTTATTTATCACAATGTCTCACTGAAGGTAAATATAAAGGGTCGTTTAATTAGTTAAGATTGTTCACAACGAATTAAGAATCCATTTTAGTTTCTGCAAAAGCACTTTTCATTTATTCCAGCACTAGACTTTTTTGAGTATCAATTGTCACTCAATCATCATTTTTCTTTTGATTCTATAAATTTTTTATTTAAGAAGTAGGAATAGAATTAGGGAAAGTTTGTATCATTTCTGGCATTTTCTGTGCTTCGCCTCTAAGTTTACAAAACCCCCAGGTTGACAATTAAGTGTTGAAGGAGTTTGCCGAATTGTGATTCCTGCACCCAATAGTTTCTTCCATGGCCTCCTGAATGAGGTTTGCAGGTACATCTTGAAGGATTCCAAGAACATGATTATAGGAGTAGATGGCAACATCAAGAAGAATGAAGCAAATATTGTGGAAGGAAATTTCTCCCAGTGAGAGGTAGTACACATACTTTTTACTCCAATATCTAATGGATAGGTTCTTGTATGACCTAAGGGCTCGAGCATAGACTCAATAGAGTGATTGTTGTTTGAAATAAATAAATTGTACAGTTAGCACATCGAAGATCATGTCAGATGATAAGAAGAGCTTCCAATCCTGAGGGGGCATACCATTAGGTAGAGTGGAAGGAGCAACTTTCCTAGAGGATGTCATGGTTTGATATTGTCAAGATTCTCTGAGACAGAAGTTATCTAGGAGAATTATGTTGTCTTTAAGGAGACCATGTCAAATAGAAAAATGGCTTGCTAACATGACAAAGGGAATGACAGTAAAAGAATGATTTTCTTCAATGATAGAGGGAGTAGCAACAATAGAAGGACTTACTTACATGACAGAGGGAGAAAACGTGGCAAGAGGGTTTGCTTTTGTGACTCAGGGAGTATCCAATGCTAGCACAGGAATACCTACTTTAGTGCTAGATGGAATTGGCCTCAGATATTGAAATGAAGGATTCTGACTAGATACACTATATCTTGGTATTGGAGTTTCATATTTGGTGAATCTCACAATTACAGGCAGTTAATTACATCGTTGATGTGCCTAGTTAACACAAGGCCTAATATTTTCTTTGCAGTGAACACCTTGAGCCAGTATATGATGTAGTTAAGGCAGATACAATGGGTTGCAGCAAAGCATGTTTGAGGTACCTATGTGGTACAATAGATATGCTTTGAGATATATATTAAGTGGTGAAGTGAAACTATAGGGGTATATAGATTCAGACTAGGCAAGGGATACAAAGGACATAAAGAGCACATCAGGGTGTTGCTTCATATCAACTCGGATATCTTGTTTTAGCAAGATGAATACCTTTGTCACACTCAACATAGTAGGGAAAGAGTATATCATAGCCTGTGTCACATGTTGTGAAGAAGTGCGACTTTAGAAGATTCCTGTAGGCATCCTTGATTAGGTCATTTCATCCAAGACATAATGTAGAAATGAGAAATTGAGCTCTAGTACATATACACATATGAGCATATTGTAAGCATCCTCACCAAGCCTCTCTCTAGATTGAAGTTTGTATACTTCAAATAAAAGCTTCACATAATGTAGAATGTGTCCCTTACCGAGAGGGAGGGTTGACGTCTTTGCAGAATCAAGGAGAGCCATCTCCTAAAAGCTATAAAGGAATTTGGTTGGGTCATAAAGGACACTAACCATGGGAGATGGATACATTCACCTAACAGGTTGGAAGTACCTAGTTGGATCATAAAAGACTTTGACCATAGGTGAATGGCCCAGGGAAATTACATGATTAGATGGATCTTCTCTTCTGAAGCTAGAAGTAATTTATTAGGTCATCAATGACTTTGACTAGAGGAGATATATGTAATTCAGTTGAGAAGCCATAAAGTACTTTGGCTGAGGGTGAATGTTCCAATGGAAGATTCTCTCATGAGAAGCCAAAAGGACTTGGCTAGGTCATAAAGGACATTGACCAAAGGAGATTGATACATTTACCGAACACTACAAGGAAAAAACGTTCAAACTGAGGTTATAATGAAGGTTTTTAGTGCTATAAAATTGGAAGCAAATGACAAAACAACATCTACTAAAACATTTGTTTCTAATAGCAGAGATTTTAACAAAACTTCATCACAATTGAAAAAATTGAGGTGTCTGAAGGTTTTAGCGGATGTTGTTTTTTGTGCACATCATGGAACAAATAACACTAGTGCACTACATATATAAACACATTTTTATAGCATCGTTAATCACTCCTGTAGATTTTCATGTTCTTGTATGGCCTTGGCTAGTCTTTTCACATACAGACTTAATCCTTTATTAAAAAAAATATTTCAAATTCCATATGTGACTATGCCCATTCAAAAGCACGTACATATGCAGGTTCTATAACTGCATACCCAAGTATACATTTTTAAATATGAAAAAATAAAATATTATGCTATTTTCTGGGTGGGATTCATGGATCTTACTGAGAACCCGCCTACAAGAGCCTGTATAACAACTAAAATAACTAATTTCAACTAGTATATATACACACCTTAGGTAGGCCTAAAACATATAAGAGAAGGGATATCGACATTATACCATTTTTTCTCCTAGATCAAGTCTATTTTTCCCTTGCCTCCTGCACTCCTAGTCTCTATGGAAACCCTTATTTCCTTTGTAGAGATTTTCATCATATTTATAACATATCCTTGCATTTGTTAGAGAGGTTGTCTTCATGGCTCAAGCTGGATGGATCAGGAGGAAGGCTTTTCCAGTACTTTGGCTTGGATTAGGTTGTACCTTTCCTGTACCTATTGTTGATTATCAATAAAGAAGCTCATGTCTTGTTCTTGATATGTTATTGTCTCATGAACAACAATTTCCATGTTTATATATGATGATCTAACATATATTTTATGTATATGCATTGAATTATATATGATGTATATGCTTCTCTAAATTGATTTGTAGGCCTGCTCAATTCCAGAGGAAGTAGAGTGTTTGGACCCTGCAAGAACACCATTAAACGTAGGACCTTCATGTAAGTTTCCAAATCCACATTTAATAATTCAAATGTTTGGCATGCTTGTTTGACTGCTTCTTGTTGATTTTCTTGTTTTTCTTTGTTGACGTTGTCAACCCTTACCTTAGGGAACTTTTCCCTCCGACACTCATCACACTTCATACATAACTAAAATCCAAGAGGAATTGACTCCAAATAAAACTGATGTGTAATATCTACTGCACTGGTTCTAATAGATAAACAAAGCCCTGGGGTGTTTGTGTAAACAACAACACTGGGGCACACAAAATATAATTATTATGTTCGTACTTTTCTTTAAACTTGCAGTGTCGATGTGAAATTTTTATAAATTCCCTGGTGCATTAGTTATATAAAGGGGTCGATGTTGTTATGTTTCATAATGCACTGGTGCTAATAGATAAAAAATAAAAATAAAAATCAGGGCATTTGTGTAAGGAAGGACACTGGGGCACACAAAAACTATTGCAGTCCTGGTCGTTTTGTTTAAACTTGCAGAATCGTTGGGTATCCTCTATATAAACGCACCAATGCATTTGTTATATAAGAGGATCAGTGCATTTAATTTTAATAATGCACAAGGGCTGTAAATAATATATTGTAGGATCAAGGTGTTAGTTTAATGAAAGAACTAGTGTGTTAAGAATTACAACACGCCAGTGCATTGCAAACAATATTGATGCTTGAAGAAATAGATGCCTCTGTGTTGTCTTTTTTCCGGAAAGGAATTGGCCATGCTAAATGATGTTGTCACAATTATTTTATATAAAATAGAACATCAATGCTTTTTTATGTTATGGATGCACTTGTTTTTATGATATTTTCTCTTTTTTGGAAATATTGACCTATGACAGTGCAATTATTGCAATTTTTAAATCCATTATTCATTGAGAAATCGACATATATACTATAAAAATATCGATATAAATTAAAATTTGATTAGTGCATTTGTATATTATATTTGGATTTTTTTTTTATCAGAGTTCACATCTCTTCATTATAATATTTAATCATCCATATATTTAATCAGTGGTTTAGCATTTCACAACGACGTTGGCTAACATAATAGAATAAATTAAAATGTATTTTATTTTATATCAATGAGAGGCTCTTTATCATACAAAATGGGATAGTTATCTATAACCCCTTGTTTTTCAATTGAAATAGTATGTTCATAAGATTAAACAAAATGTCTGATTTTCATAGACAATTATTTCCAAAAATACAAGTTGCATTGATCTCCAAATAGATCATCATTTTTCATTGGAACTGCTATCATTGCTCAAGCTACTTGCATTAATTGGGTTACTTGGAGGAATGATTTGTTGATTGCATCAATTGTTTTCATCTTCTTAAAGTTCCATTTGCAAACACCAAAATAAAGTGTAATGAGTGTATCTACATTGATGAGAATAATGAAAATTGAAAAAAATCATCCACATCAATGTAAATTGAATAGAAATGTACCATATCAAGAAGTGACTCATAAATTCACATGGTTTCAAAACCAAGTCTCATGCCTTGTTGCAACAAGTCCCATGTTGGCATAGTTACATACTTTGTTTACTACATGTTTTAAACCCCATTATAAATCATACATTTAATATAAATGATTTTTTGTTCTATTAATTATAAACTCAGAGAAGTAAAACAACATAGATATTTATAAATTCCACAATTAATTTTCGATATGTCAACATATACTCACAACCCTTATTTAACCCAATGCCAATCAATTCTTTTGATGGTTCTTCTTTGTATATTAGCACCTATTTGAAGACATTCAAGGATGTTTGTTGTAAAACAACTTAAAATATGCAAAAAATGAAACCTTGAGTCATTATAAGGAAATATTAAAAATCACTCACAAACTTTGAAATCAACCATTTTCTTCATTGTCGTCCTATTTTATGTGTTGAATGAATTCCACTTTGTTTTATTTTCTGCAAAAAAAAATACTTGAAAATTAATACTTAATGCTAAAAAAAATTATATGTACAAAGTGAATCATGATTACATATGTTTGAAGTACATTGTTGTTGATATGGCTCCTCCTATGATGCAATTATGTCCATTTCTTTAACCATCTCCTTGTACACTTTTTTGGACATTGCTACTACCATGTTTTGCATATCATCTCATTGATCATTTCGGACTTTCATAATCTTCCTAAAAAAAGTAATACACTATTTTTATATTGACATATGAAGACTAAATATAACAAAATCGATATTAATAAATGAATGGTTTGTAGTAATGTATACATATAATTCTAGAAAATCATTTTAATTAGAAATATTACCTTTTGAATGGTTCTTTTTGTTGTATGTTTCTGTTATTTGGTTCTTAGAATCATTGGATTGATTTTTGTAATGTAAGTGAAAAGTACGTTTATATGTTTGTTCCACTAGAGCCCTCATAGTTTCCTAAAAAAAATTCCCCCTTTCATTAACCTCTAGCACCACTCCAAATGAGCTAAAGCACAAATTCATTGCCATTTACAAGTTATATAATTTTTCTTTTCTTAGAATGACATTGATATCTTCCTTTTTTGTTGCTCCTTGTAAAACATTAAACATATATGACTTGATAGCTTGTTTGAAACATGTTAGCTAATACTCTTAATTTAATTATTAATGAAATTTAAGAAGAAGAAAAAATCCATATTGAATAGTAATTTTTCATTCACCTAATTTATCCTTCTGCAATTTTTCTATCAGGATTTTACGTCCTTCTACAATTAGATTAGAAATAATTGTATCAACCTTTATTTTTTGGTTGTACCTGACACACACCAACCAAGACATGTTAGTTAAACTTACATATAGTTCAAACATATTAATCTTGTAAAGAATCTAAAAAAAAACTTGCCTTCTCTACCTTTTTTATGTGCTATCATTGTGTTGATCAATATTTTTGTTTCTTTACAACTTTTGAGACATTTTTTTATCAATATACAATCTATACCATTCAATACAGAAGCCATTAAATATATCTTAAAAATAAATCAAATAATTTTAAGCCAAAATGAGCTCTGTTATCTAGTGCATTTATTTGGATAAACGCACCTCTGTATTTATCCCATTAAATTCATTGGGCATTTAATTGTTCAACATCATCATGTAAATTGTTTTTTTAAATAATTTTTAAATTATGACTATTCAATTTATAAGGCTAAACACATTGTAATTATTTGACGGTGTTATTTGCAAGAGATGTCTCTGTGCATTATATTACATCGGGAGAAAAGATGAAAAAATGGACAAAATCGAGAGTCTTATAATATATTGGTGCATTGTATTACACAGTGTGAACCAGTGTGTTATATTACAGAGGGAGCACTCTGGAACATATAGCCATTTAAAAAAAAAAAAAAGAGAGAGGGCCAACAGGGTTTGGATCTAATTCAATAAGTGATTATCCTACTTTACTTCTCAAACACCGTATATATAGTAGGTACACAAACCCATTAAATCTAAAATGCCTAAAATGAAAAACCCTAACTGTGAAGTCATAGAGGAAGTTAGATCCTAAGATGAAATTTTGCGTGAAGAAGCAAGGGTTTAAGGTAAGTATTGATTTTTTTTCTGAATTTTAATTAAATAGGAATAAAACTATAGTAATTTTTTTATTATAAATGGTTTTTAATTTTTTTTGTTTCTGAATTGTGAATAAATCTAGCAAAAAATGTAAAAACTTTAGTAGTAAACTTAAATTTTTTGTTATAAAGGGTTTTGAGTGAATCACCATAACTTTCAAATTCTGATATTTTTGCGGTTCCAAAATATTTTGTCACTCCATAGTTCTCTGAGTATGTTCTCTCTTTCCAATGATCTCTCTTTTAATAAAAACCTAACAGAAATTGTAAAAAAAATTATTTGTAAAATAACAATTAAAAAAAAAATTAATATGCAGGGTTTCATGTGAATCACCATACCTTTCAGCTTCTGATATTCAAAATAGTTCTATTGCTCCAAAGTATTATGCTACTGCACAGTGATCCTGGTATGTCTCTCATGAAACTCACTCCCTTGAAATTTTGGGTTAAATAATGAAATAGTGAATAATTTTTTACTATTTAAAAGACTTTATAAAATTAGATTTCAAAAAATCAATTGATACTTGTTTTTGAATTTTAAAAAGGAAAAAAAATATGTTTTTTCTTTCAATTTCTCCACACATTAGCCCTTTTGATATTCAAGCACACTAGTGCATTTATATGAAAAGTGAACCAACATTATCAGAGCATCAAATTTTTTCAATGCACCGACATGATACATTTTTTTTTTAGAAATCTTGAAATAGTGTGATTAATTTTTTTAACGCAATGGTGAAGTTTCTATTTAAAAGAATCAGTGCTCTAATTATCATAACAACACCAATTTTGTTAAATTCGTTTTTATTTCTAATATTCTGGAAACATGTGAGTAGCAGTGTTGTTTTTTCCTTTAAACGCATTAGTGAAATTTTGTAGAACAACACCAATATGATATCATATTTGTTTTCAAAATGTTAGAAACTGATGTCGGTATTATTTGAACACTTCAGTGCTAGTATTTTTTTAAATGCATCAGTGCACTTTGTTCTGATAAGCGCACCGGTTGGGTTTAAAAGCTACCAAAATTTTTATTTTCACATAAAATGGCATATTAATCTCACATTATATTTTAGGACACATCCACATGAATTAAAATGGTTCATAGTATGCATTTTCTGCTTAAATTTTCCTTATTCTTAAATAATGGTTTGAAAACTATATTGAAATTCAGATTGTGGTTATATGGTTCTTCAGATTAATTTTAGATATGCGCACAAAATTTTATTTCTATTTTTTCTTAAATGCAGCGACAAAATCTAAATAATATTCAATGGCCAATTCTTCAAATTCCAACTCGTTCCATATTATTTATCAGAGCCCTTCACGGAGTTCTTCCTTTCCATCTCTAGCAAGTTAAGGTTTTATTTATATTTTGATTGTCTAATTGATTTTATTATTTTTAATCCATATCAATTTGAATAAAAATGTATCCAACTATGTAGGATCCTGATTCATAATCGATTTCATATGTAGAAATTGTTAGAAATTATATATTACAGAGCAACGAAACACATAAAATATATTGCAGAAATACAAATATAGAAAACACATAAAACAAGAGGGACACAGATATATGTGGTTAACCCAATTTGGGCTACATCCATGGAGAAACAGCCAGTCCTTCCTTTTATATTATCCAACAAACTAAGGATATACAACCTACAGAAATCTGGTGTAATTCCCTCTTCGCTCTCACACAATCTCCTCTCTCTTTCTCACTGAGAATACAAATCTACATAGACGCAATACAATTCCCTCACATATAGCAAGGGGGTGCATTCTAGGGAAAAAAAACCTAAATTAAGCATAACAACTACCGTCAAATCTTCACCTAATGAACGACCCAAATTGACTACGAAATTACAGCACTTTACATGGCAATTTTACATCTATTTTTAGCTTCGGGGGCACTGCCCGCGATCCCCCCATCGGGTGGGGGGCTCCCAAAGGTTGCAGCCACCCCCTCCCCTGGACCCCCCCTGTAGTGTATATTTTATAGGTGGCATTGCCACCTCATTATGAACTGGGGTCCAATGCGACGATACCTTTGAATACAGAAGATAATCAGGCTCCACATGCAACATAAATTATTCCTCCATTTCAAAAAGTCAGAAAGTCTTATAAGGAGTGGCATATCACAACCAATTGGTAGATGAAAATGGACAACCTCTTGACTGTGCCAATTGGGACATGGCATATTCTAGCTACATTCTTGGATCAACAATGGTAATAATTATTTTGTATAATGTAATTTCAACAAACCAATTGCATTGCCATGCTTACTAATATCATTGATATTGTACTATTGATGTTCAGTATTTTTGAAATTAGGATTCTAGTGATGATGGGTGACCCACCTACCATATTCGCGTGCACCCCACTACAATGTAAGCTCAAGAGAAGGTTGTGTTAAGAGAAATAATTGGAGAGGAAGCATACAAATAATGGTTGAATCAACCACCTATTGAATTCACACTATGTCCGCATTCACCAATTAGGAATGACTACAACAATAGTAGTTCTTACTCAAAAGTTGGCAATGGAGGCAATCAAATAGAGGTTGGTATGCATGACTACTTACGGGATAGAAATTCCATGGAGGTAATGTTGTTAGATGCA
The DNA here is from genome assembly GCA_000404065.3 of Pinus taeda. NCBI lineage: Eukaryota > Viridiplantae > Streptophyta > Pinopsida > Pinales > Pinaceae > Pinus > Pinus taeda. The sequence goes on along the minus strand of APFE031221157.1, from coordinate 76,966 downwards.
TTCCAGAATGATGAGGTAGGGGATGATGCTCATATCACTGATACCTTATTCGAAAGCCTAAAATTTGCTTCCACCACCCCTCTCTTTAGACCTGGAAGCAAGTCAAAGTATACTCAGTTGCGGACAGCAATGTTGTACAATGTGAAAGAAAAGATTGGCATGTTGAATGCATGTTTCTCATAAATATTGAGGTAATTGATTTCCATGATCGATCAAGTTCCTTATATCTTATCACACAATCCAAATTAAAAATGGTTGATTTTATGAATATTAGATATTGACATTGTACAATTCACCAATTGTATTCAAAGATAAGATTATTCTTAGTGATCATGTCTTACCAGGTAGATGAAAAGAGGGAAAGGAATTTTTGAAAATGTTGGGTGTTGAGTACATATCATATCATGCATGTCCAAATGATTGTATTCTATATAGAGGAGAATATGCAGACAAAGAGATATGCCTGAAACGTGGGCATGATAGGTATTGTAATTCAAAAATAAAGAAAATCACATGGTCCTCATAAGATATTGATGCACATGCCTATAATCCCAAGGATTCAAATACTCTTTCGTTGCAAGGAATTAGCTATGTTACAGGGATGGAATGCCTCACACATAAGTGAGTCAGGAGTTATGTGAATCCCAACAAATTCAATAGCCATGAAGTATATAGCGGATACATGGCCTGAAAAATTCAAGGATGAAGTACAAAGTCTACGACTCAACATAGCCATGGATGGTATCAACCCATATTCCCTCTCAAACACCAACTATTCTATTTAGCCTATATTAGTCATCAATAACAATATCCCCCCATGGTTGTCCGTGAAGAATGAACATCTTATGTTGGCTCTCATAGTCCCTGGTAGAGGACAAGTGAATAATATGGATTTCTACTTACAACCATTGGTTTATGAACCGAAGGAATTATGGCAAGGTGTTGGGGCCTTCATTTTTTATAGTTTGTGGAGAAAGAGGTTGATGACAAGTGGCGGAGGTGATCGTTGGGAAGTTGTGGATTTGACAACAGGTGAAAGACCAAAGACTAAAAGGTAGAATGGCATTCATGGTGGAGTGGTAGGAAGAAGAAGGGACACCAAAGCAAGGAAAGAGCAGAGGCAATCGATCATGAAGACAGTCAAGAAAAGGGAAAGGAATTGGTAGTTTTGGTAGATGGAAGAAGATAAAAGGTAGAAGGAAGAGTGAAGAAGGGGTTGGTCAATTGGATCATGTCTATAGTGTTTCCATTCTTCCTATGTTGCGGAACAATGAGAACAGTTATGTGACTATATTTGTATGAGTTTGTATATTGGTTGTATGATTTGTACTATTGAGGATCATGCCTCCATCCTTATGTATTGTACTTATGTTATGCTAATGAAGAAGACTATTCTGGAGTTATATTGTGCATTATGTCAGTTATTCAAAAATTTATATATGCATATGTTTACGTAGTATTTTGGTGTAGCATGAATATACTGTTGTGATCTAGTTGGTTTTCATGTTAATCTATATTCCTTTGTTTTGTTTTAGTTGATATGATTCCCTTGGTATCGAATTCCATTCCTCATGTGACTTCATTTGCAGCATGACTCGGGTGAAACTCCTTCCTCTTCTCGGGTAAGGTGAAAATGTTAGTGTTGTTCTCGAATGCAGTGAAGATTTGTTGGCCCCTTGTGCACGAACTAAGGTCTCAAGCCTACTGTCATTTTTGAGCCAACAATTGGTTTCGTTACCAGGACTAGAAATTCAAAAGGAGGGTTTGGAATATGGTACTAAGGATTTTTAAGAAAGAAATACGGAACTGGTGGGACGAGCAAGTAGGTCAGCCTATTTATCAACAATCTCAAATCTACTACCGAGTTGTTACAAAACTATAAGACAATATCCAATATCTAGAAGCTATGAGTGATCAATACGAGATCCTCTGGTGAAAGTTTTGAGAATAATTATATAACTAGTTGCAGCGATTACAGGTAAAAGGGAGGTCTAGTGGAGAAATGTTGTCTCCTCATGAGTGGACTCAAGCAGATCTCGCTTTGCTCCACTTTCTTGACACGAATCTGATGGGAGTAGTAGATTTATGGGTGAAAACCACACTACAAGGGCAAGTTGTCAAGTTTGCAGTAGAAATCTGCTAGTCCTTTTCAAAGGCCGAAGTTGTGTTCCGAGTAGGGTTGAGAGGGAATTTGTTGAAATAAATAACCCTCTAGATTAAAGTATTAAAGGTGAAAGAGGGCTTACTCATGTTCCAAAGTCCAAGCATGGCAGTGTAAACACCTAGTATTGGGGGAAGGACCTAAAGGGAGGGATTCTACCAAGGTGGGATGTTTCTGGGAAAACTAGTGTCTTTTTGATCTGCTAGTCCCACTAAGATGGGTAGCTATCTTAGAAACAAAAAATCAAAGCACTTCGAGATTTCCTTTATGTCTAATAGATAAGAGAGAAGCAAAGAGGGCCAACCTGGATCTTCCGCTTAACTCCTTGCTCGATTTCTCTCTCCCTTGATGGAACTTGTGACTCCTCTCCTACTTGTCCCACTTTAGAGAATACATGTAGAGACAAAGTAACAAAACACTATCAAAGCATCTCGATCTATAATACCATAAACAATTCAAAATCAGAAATACATTAACCATATAATTGCATTCACAAATAACAAGATTCACAAATACACGATTATATGGAGGAATACTCAAATAAACTTTATTAATAGTAGAAGACAGGATTACAACCCAGCTGTCTAATCTAGCATCATCCTCCCAGCATCAAAGCCCTCTTCACCTCATGAAAAGCAAGATCACCCAACAATACAATGTTCTCTCTCAAAGACAAACCAACAGAACTTCTTTTCAAATCATAAAGTTCCAGCCTCCAGATCTCTCAGATGAGGGATCCATTTATAGATATTTGCAGAGGTGTGAGTCAGCTCTAGGTTTTTGATTAGTGTCATTTCACTTGTAGTTCTTAGTTCCACTTGGAGATTTCTTGGATCTCTTACCCATGCCTGGGTGAATTCAGAGAGGCAAGTGTCATAGAGGAATTTTCTAGAAGATTCCATGAGCATCCACTTAGCAAATTGCTTCAGAAATTTGTCCATTCTCGCTCATTGCACCCTACAGAAGGCCTTTCTAGTATGCATTGCACCTTCCATGTGTAGCAGGTGAGATGCATCACACCTTGACAAAGGAGCAGTCAGTATGGTCTAGTTTTGGCCAGTTCTGAGTGGTTTTTCAGGTGGAACTTCTGGGAAATGATGTAATCGGTTGACCATGATATTTTAGGGTGTGAAACAACACTTTTAGGGTTCAAAGAGCCCTTTTTTTATTGACATATGTGATTGGGGTTGTAGTTCCCAAATATGTCTATAACAGTTGCCCCATAAATCATGAGGTCGTAAATCTTCTGATGTCAGGAGAAATGCTTTATCATGAGGATCCGAGGTATTAGAACTGGAAGGTGACCTGTATAAAATACAATACAATACATCATCATCATATTATTTTCATGATCTAGCTGAGGCGAGCATTCCCATGCTCAGCCTTATAAATTCATTTTCATGTACATAGGACAAATAATCATCTGTTGTTGCAGACTGGTGATTCTTTGTATGTAGCATCATCATCCTTTAGCTTGGATGATCATCTGTGCAGCTTCAGTGTACATTTGATGTCTTTATATTCCTGGATATATCGCAGCTCAAATGGATGAAACTAGATCTAGGGTCTTCAAACTCGTTCAACCTTTGCCCGATATACAAGTCGATCCATGTGAAAAAATGTCCTGAAGTCGAACATGGAAAGACATCGCCTGATTACCATCCAATGATGTGAGCTGTTAACAGGCGCGAGAGGGTTCACCAATAATGATAATGACCCTCAAGGTACTACAGTACAATTCACATGGTGTGAATATATGATTTGACATTGAACACCACATAAAATCTTTCGGTCGAAGGCCATTGATTTAAACATGTCGCCGAATGTGAGAAACTTGCCATTGAGGCATACAAGCTTCAAAGCACTGAAAGGGTTGTTTCTAAGGCAACTTCTTGGATAATGGGCTGATGTCAACAAGATGTGACCCATCATAGGAGGGCCATAATGTATCCCACATCTATGACACAAAACCAAGCAAATGATTTTATGGAGGTGAAAACAATCTGATGATACAAGGTTCAGGAATGGTGATCATGAAAAATGGAGGGTGAAGGTATTGTAGTGGATGAGGCGTTAGATGGGTGGTGAATTCTCAAAATGACTTCTCTTGAACATATCGACAACACTGAGATGGATTGGTAGTGTTAACCCCAAAAGATGGATGGTGTGGAGGACCAACGATGATATGACCCTTGAACGAAATAACCCAACCCGACTCAATCATGGTGATGGAGTGAAAGTGTCATGTTTAAGAGTGACCTGCTACCAATGAAGTTCTTCAAGTTTTCCTCCCTTTTTTCCCCAGTCATTGCTGACCAGTACCTCTTTATTATTTTCAAGCTTGAGGAGGATAACATATGCTTGTTCTATAATTTTCCCTTCGGGCAAACCTATCGCTATGTTTTAGCGAGCCTAGCGGCAGCGAAACTCATTCTTGTCTGGGTGGACAAGTTTGTCGCTATTGTTTTAACGAGTTTAACGACAAGGATAACTCGGTCCTTTTCATGTTTAGAGAGTTTGAAAAGGGATGAAAAGGAAACTCCAACAATCCTTTTTCGTATCATAATCCCTTAAGTCTGAAAAAGTATAAAATAATACAAAAGGGATGACTTTTCGATCACTTTAGCAAGCCGAAAAGGCAAGTGCTCAATATTTTTTGTGGGATAATCCCTTAGGTCCAATTTAAAAGACTAAAAGGTACAAGAGTGATGGCACTTCCAATCACTTTAACGAGCCAGAGAGGCCAATTGCTCAACAATCTTTTCATATTGAGCGAGTCTGAAAAGAGTTTAAAGTAGACTCGTTATTTCCAAACACTTTAACGAGCTGGAATGCTCGACAATCTATTCATATTTAACGAGTCTGAAAAGGGTTTAAAGGAAACTCGGTATTTTGACAAACGAGTGGTGTTTCGAGTAGAAAATTGGTTTTGGGTAATCTTGGAACTTCTCAAAACATGGTGGCGTGAAGAGGGAGGCTAACAGAACCACTCATCGCAGTTGTTCCTCAAAAATGTAAACAATCAAGTGGAAGCGTATGATCATCCAAAAGAATGGAGGTGATGGTAGGAACACAACCAAGGCTCAAGAGGTTGATAGCATGGCAATCACAGAGGTCGTTTACTGAAGGTGGGTTTACTTTTTAATGAGCTTGAACCTTGCATTAACATATGCTCAGTGGCAGGTTTATTTTTTAACGAGCTTGAACCTTGCGGAAACATTTCTCATTAGCAGGTTTATTTTTTAACGAGCTTGAACCTTGCGGAAACATTGCTCATTTGGTTTGCATGCCCCCAGCATGATGAAAAGGAGAGTCTCTTGTAACCATATGCAAATCACTGCAGTGAAGCAGGACGGCTTCTTCCAAAATAGACAAAGGTGAAGCGTGTGACAGACCGGTGTGATAGACCAATCACATAACCTACAAGGAAACTTATCTTTACAACTATGTGCATGCCCCCCAAGCTTCATTACATTCACCAGACTACTCATGGTTATCAGGTGGATGGAATGAAGGTTCTTTTACGAGATCTAGTGAAAGTCTTGACTGGAATTTTACGAGATCTAATCAAATGTTCGACTTGGAATTTTGCTCCAAGGGTCCTCATTTTACAGTATTTGATAGAAAATCAAAAACCAAAGGATGATTAATGTCACTTGAATAATATTCATTGTTATCATCATCGACTGAATGATTCCTTCGTCTGTAGAATGTATACAAGACCAAGGATCGGAAGAGGTGCCATACTCTAGAGACCTGTCTATCCAAACACTTGATGAGTGTTGGTTTGGGTTCACCACCCAGGCCCAGAAAATTGATTGCTACAAAGATTCTATGGGGCTTGGGGGAAACACCTCTCAATGAACCACACTATCAAAATGGTCAGAGTTCTTCTTAATCTTTGATGATGTAGAAGATATCATATGACAGGTTTCCACTATGGCCACTTCTTCCAGATTACTCGGTGGCAGGAAGGCAAAAGTACCCATTAAGGAAGGGTCTTTTAGGAGACCTACTCCGACATTTTGAAGTTATTGAGAGCTTCCATGGATCATTGGAATGATTCCATTAGCTTGTGAACTATTGGGGAAATGGGTTAGTTGGTCAATGATTGTATTTCTACCTTGGAAGGGAAATGCAATCTTTCTAAAATATGTTGACACAATAGTAGCCATAGTATAAATCAAGGGCCTGCCTAGTAAGATATTGTAGTCAAGGTTTCCTGACCTCGACTTTAATTTCTGTTGTTTTTCCCCCTAGTTCAACTTGCAAGTTACTTAATATCCCATATGGTGTGTATGTTCTTCCATCGAATGCCTTTAATGTCGTGGCCGATTGTGACAAGGGTGGTGAGCCTAAATATTTCTAGCAACTCATTTACATAATACAGGTAGATTCCCCCTCATCAATGATTGTTCGATGAACAGTTTTGTTGAGAGATTTTACCTGTATAAGGAAAGTGAGCTGGGCCGGTAACTGAGGTTGGTATCCTTTATGACTAAAGGCCACAAGATTGGAATTTGCAGGATCAATCACACCTATTTTTGATAAGAAAGATTGCTTTTGGGAGGCACAATTCTGCAGTACTTCAAGTGTCGACATAGCAAATGGCGATTCAGCCAGATCCTCCACTATATTATAATTCTGTGCTGCTCAGGCATGAGGATTAAATGTCGATTTATGTACTACTCCCTTTGGCGGCTTTATAGTTAATTTAGGAATGATGGGCTGAACAACTTCTAGTGAAGTCGTTGTCGAACTACTGGATTGATCTGTAGCCTTATTGTTCGATGACTGTGGCTTTCCATGACCTTTATTCCATGTCGATATCAAAGCATCATTTTTCTGTTTTGAGATGGATAGCGTAAGCACTTGGGCTTTGGAAGCATGATCAATAGCAACCAGGTTAGTTTCTGGGTTTGGAAACAGATCAGTCAATACCGCTAAGGTACATGAAGTCTAAAAAAACTTTGCAATCTCAGCTTGGTGTGGAAAATCTCTCGTATAATGCTCCTTGTTACATATCAAAAATGGAAAATGAGGAGGAGGTTTCTTTTGCCCAGCAGGGTCTCCAGAAGATTTCTCAGGAGTTGAATCTTCCTATTTCTTCTTTTTGTTTTTCCCTTTCTTCTTTTTGTTTTTCCCTTTCTTCTTGCCCCCTGGTTGCTTTGGTTCTTTTCCCTTGTCAGATGACACGGCATTAACCTCTGAGGTAGGAAGTTTGTCATTTTCCTTTTGACTAGAGACTGCAAAGGCTTTACCAAATAAAGCTTTTGTGGTTTGTGTACTTGAGGTACCAATAACGCCGTCATCGGCATGAGAGTCCCTGTTTGATTTAGGAGGGGGAGGAATGGAAAATTCCAGTCCAGGATTGTTAGGAATTTTGTCATAGAGTGTGCCAGACTGAGTATAGATCAAGTCTAAATATTGTGCACGAGCAATGACTTGCTCTTCAGTGAAAACTCCTCCTTTCGCCACATCTTCAATAATTAAAGGTAATAATGACTTAATAAATCACTCAGCTAGAATTTGATCAGGAACATATGTCTTTACCATTTGACGATGACGTCGCCACTCGTGAATATGATCAGATATGTGAGTGGTTGTTTTCTGTTTAAAGTTGGTAAGGAGTTCTGTTCCCATTTCGTACCTTATGGGTAACTGAAAGTGGGTTAAAAAGGTAGTGGCAAGGGTACTGAATTTATCAAATGAAGCTCTATGTAATTCAATGTACCATTTTGTTGTCGGACAGTTAGCGTTCGCTAAAAAAGGTGAAGCCTAATCGAATCATCATTGGGGGTGTTAGATGAACACCACAAATGAAAAGTAATTACGTCATTCGACGGGTCTTCACCTGGATATCCATTGAATTTAGGAATATCAAAGGGAAGTTTATGAGGAATCGCTAGCCACCAAGGGGCGTAAGAAATTGGATCATTTGTCAACCGGTTCAGATATGGTAATTCTAGAGTTGCTACAAAAGGCAACTGTTCATTCAGGTTTTCCGAAGCATACCCAGGATAAGATGGGATCACCTGAATAATAGGTCTTTGAATACCAGCATAATGTATATGATGTTGATAACTTTGATAAGGTTGATGGGCATAACTATTATAGTATGGTTGTTGATAACCACTTTGCAAATGCGGTTGCCCATTCCCTACAAAGCCTTGTTGCTCAGGTCCTCGATAAGCTTGTTGGAATTGTGGTTGTTGATATTGCACCAGCCATGGTTGTTGAAACATTTGTTGTTTCCCAATACTGGATGATTGACCAAGATGCAGAGTGATAATACCCATTTAAGCCTAAGTTGTTCTAGTTAAGGAAGCACTAATCTGAGGTTGTGATTGAGCTGTTGAAACAAGAGGCTGTTGGACTGCAACCTCAGAGACTTGAGGTTGACATATAACAGGTTGTGTTTGTACTTGCGATACAGTCACAATAGCATGTGTAGTGGTAATATTCGACATAGGTTGGGCTTGTTGCATTAAATATACAACCCTTGATTGTTCAGGTAGTATTGGTTTCCAACCACTGGATGTAATTCCAGTTTGACCTAAATTTTATTATGGGCTCTCATATGGTTGTTCTCCAGGAGGGAACAATGAAAAGGCATATTGTCCCCCATATGGTGGCAATCCAGTTCTCAAAGTATAGATTGGCCTTTGAAGACTGGGCTACCCAAATTGAAACTAGTACACATGATCAATTTGGTGAGCTTCAACATAAGAAATGCCAGATAGGATCCCGAAGGAACAAATAGGAACAGACCATGTCGTCAAAATAGTCCCTAGGTGGACTCCATCTAATGATTGATAACTAGTTTGGATAGATGGTATACCAGTAAACATCGTCGGAGTGACAGTAGTAAGTTCTGTCGTGGCTGTATCAGATGATACAGTCCTAGATGTTGATAGTTGCTCAGACATATTTAGTCTATCCAAAATATTTCCTAGTGATTTGACAGGAACTTGTGATGAAGGATGATTAAAAGAACTAACTTCAACAATAGAAGGGTATAAGTGGATCCCAGTTCCAAAATGCAATGGGGTACTAGATGGAAGATCCTCTACAACCTCTTCTATAGCAATCAGTCCAGGTGGAAGAGTTAGACCATCAGGTCTTTAAAAGATTTCTGGGGCTGAAGAAGGTATATCTTCTGCAGTGACAGATGCTGGAGGGGTGACACCTTCTGAATTCTAGAATTCAACTTCCAGATGTTCAGGTAAGTGAACCTCAATTTCTAAATCAGTCCTAGATGGAGTTGTTTTAGGTATAGAAGTTTCTACCATCACACCAGGATTAGTTCTAATGTCCTCTTGTAACTACAGAACTCCTTCTGTAAAGGCAGATGTACCAGAAATGATTGGAGTAACTATAGTCTTTGATGATGTTGAAACACAAGTTTCAAATAAACCAAGAGAGGTGGAGTTAGTTAAATGAGACCGTTTTGCCTGGAATGGTTTCGTTTCTAGAGTCAAAGACAGTTGACTCGCTAGCCTCCGTGAATGACGAGGTTTTGATTGACTTTCTTCCACGATTTTGGATTGCTTGATCAACTCAAAATTAAAAGGGGAAAATGTTATTCTGAATTAAATGGATTTTAATGACACTTTGACACAACTTTGCTTTTTCAATTTTTAAGAGTCGAGAAAAAGCTAAAAATGACTCTAGTTGCCTTCGATTTTTAATGAGCCTGAAGTGACAAGTGCTCAAATGGACCTTTTCCTTTAAGGAGTCGAAAAGGAACGAAATTGACTACTCCGGAAATCTAGACAGAGGGATTACCAAACCAATCGCAAAACTGCAAAATACACCTTGGTGGTAAATTAAAGAGAAATTACGAAGGACTTATATATGGCAGTCAATCTTCCTAAATGTTGTGTTTAGTGCATTGCGATTGATAGGGAAATAGACACAACTTCCTATGGATAAAGGATATCATCCTATTGTGGTCTCCCAATATATACTTGATGATACGGGGAGCATAAGTCCGTACTAGCACTTGTCATATCAAAGAGGAGGAATCACCCAACCTTCGATGAAAATGATAATTACCAGGTTTTATGACGTTGGAATAGGTCTCTAGCCTAGACCTCTAGATGTGTTGCGTTAGGTCCCAAAGCGGTGTTATGTTCATTGAAATTTATTTTAGAGTTGATCTTGCTTAGAAGTTTGTCTTTCAAGGTTCACCACGTGATGTAGATGTAAAATTAATAAATATGTAATCTAAAATGATAAACAGTCATTTATTTTCTTTTAGCAATGAAAATCTTATCTACTAAGGAAAGAAGATAACGATTCTTTCAACTGAGAGCAGAGAGCACACACTAAATGCACTTTTCCTAAATCATTTTCCGCATGCAGTCTAAATGCAAATGCAAATGCATGTATTTGTTTTCAATTTCCTTAATGTGTGATCCAGACTTAAACAGGAATGCAAAAAATTACAGAGATAACCATATACATAAAGATGCAATGAAAATAATATTCATTTCATTAATGGAAAATACTGAAATATGCTTACAACCAGAAATGGAAATAAACCAGCTAGGGCGATGGTAGCTTATCTCTGCAAAGAGATGTGTGGCTACATGCCTCTGAACTGTGTTACAATGAGGCTCGAAGGCCTATTTATTGTTGAGAAACAATGGAAAACCCTTCACATTCCAAAACCTAACCCTAGAAGATGAAACGCCAAATTGTGGGCCCAGTTTTTGGGTAAGTTGGTACATCAACTTCCCGGGGTTGCGAATTGGTTGTATTATCTCTATTTGATGCGCATGATAGCTCGTTGGAAAGATATCTCTGAGGACTACGACGAAAAAGACGATTTTTAGGTAGAAAAATTGTTGGCAGTAGATTTCCCAAAAGACATCGTTTAGGGCCTCGAAACGGCTCTGGAAGTTTAGGACCCGAAAAACTGCTAAAAATAGTAAACTATGCTATAATTAAGGAAACTGAAAAAACTTAAAGAAGCACTAGAGGGGATCCAGGTGAAATTAGCGGGTGGCCACCAATATTCGCCTGGATCATTCCTCCCCCCTTAGGAAGCAATGGTCCCCATTGCGTTGAGTTCCTCCATGAGATGAGGGAACTTCTGCTGCACTTGGTCCCTGGTGAGCCACTTGCCCTGGTGAAGGAGTTGTCCTACTTTGACAACTCGATACAGTTGCATATTATGTTGGCGAGTGTGCTTGATCTGTGTGTCCATGATCCGTTCAATTGCAGCTTGTTCCATGCAATATGGATTTAACTCTGTGCGTGTGAGTTGTTCTGCAATGTCAGAAGTGTCTAGTAATGGTGGAAAGTATGGCCGAAGGCAGTCGACATTGAACACTGAGTGCAGGCGAAGGAATGGGGGAATTCTTAGCTCAAATGCATTGTCTCCCACAGCCTTGGTAATGGTGTAAGGGCCATATCAGAGTGGTCTGAGTTTCCGATAGGCTCTGGTAAGGCGTTCCTTTTGCAAATGCAACCAGACTTTGTCACCCACCTAAAACTTGTGTGGCACCCGATGTTGATCATGTCATTTCTTGTACTTAGCATTTGCTTTCTCGAGAATGTCATGGACCTGCTAGCGAATATGTTGGATGTGCTCAATGAAGCTGTTTGCCTTATCTGTTTTGAACTGGACATGAGCAGAATCTTCATGAGTAGCTGCAAATGGCATGGCCACATCAATGGGACATAGTGGCTGGAATCCCAACCCCACCTGAAAAGGGCTGTGGCCAGTCAAGCTGTGAAGAGCTCGATTGTAGCTGTGCTGAACATAGGGGAGGCTCTCGTCCCATGCGCGTGGATGCTTTGAGTTATACATGCGCAGAATGTGCACAATCATCCTATTGACAACCTCTGTCTGGCCATCAGTTTGAGGATGGAAGGCTGTGGACTTAGTAAGTTTGGTGTCCAGCATCGACCAGAGACTAGACCAAAATGTACCGAGGAACCTGCTATCCCGATCTGAGATGATAGAATGTGGGATCCCAAAGTGCACCCACACTCGTTCGAAGAAGAGTTTAGCAGTGGCTTCTGCTGTGATATTCTTCTTGCAGGCCATCTTTGAGAACCTGTCGACGACCACAAAAACACAGTCATTTCCATGCTTAGTGGAAGGAAGGCCTGACATGTAATCCATGGAGATGGATTCCCAAGGCCAATTAGGGGTAGGCAGCGAGGTATAGAGGCCTTGTTTCTTGATGGTTGGTTTGGCAATGGCGCAGGCAGTGCATGACCTGATGTACTTCCCGACATCCTGTCGATGATTCGGCCAATAGAAATACTTCTGCAGTACTGCCACCATTTTTTCGACCCCAAAATGACCAACAGTCCGACTGTAGTGTGCTTCCCAAATCATCTTGGCACGCTCGCTTGAAGGAACACAAAGGTGACCCAGGTGGCATAACAGGCCGTCCTGGAGGTGAAAATCTGGAACACGCTGACCCTCCAAGAGGTTCTGGTATGTGTGGCTGAATTCTGGGTCGCTTTTGTAGAGCAGTGGCCAATCAGAAGTCTCGTGCCCACAAGAGTTGAGCACGGTGGTTAACGCCATGATCGGTGGTCGACTGAGGCAATCTGCAACATTATTAGTGCTGCCCTTTTTATACTTGATATTCAAATGGAACTGTTGCAGGTATGTGGACCACTTCTGATGGCGATCATTCTGCAATTTCCCTTGGGTCTGTATGAACTGCAGGGGTCGGTGGTCTGTGTGGATGACCGTTTCCTTCCCCAAATTGTAATGCTTCCATTGTCAACAGGCCTGCACAATGGAATACATCTCTTAATCATAAGTGGGATACTTTCGGACTGTGTCTAAAAGTGTTTCACTGTGATATGCCACTGCATTCCCGTGTTGAGCAAGGACTGCCCCAATAGCATAATAAGAGGCATCTATCTCGACCTCAAATGGTTGTTGTAAATCTGGTAATGCGAGCACTGGTGCCATGCAGAGGCAATCTTTCAACTCTATGAATGCCTTCTATTGAGATTCAGACCAAAAGAATTTTTCCTTCGCTCCTCCCTTGGTGACTTGAATCAAAGGCCAAGTGATATGAGAAAACCCCAACACGAACCTGCGGTAGAAGTTGGCAGGACCTAGAAAGTTATGGAGCTCTGTCAGAGTGGTTGGAGATGGCCAATCCTGAATGACTTGGATCTTGGTTGGATCCACATGCACCCCCTGTTCATCAATAACGCATCCCAGATACTAAACTTGGGTCATGCCAAAAGTGCATTTCTCCAAATTGGCACATATCTTGTGTTGCCACAGTGTTTGGAGAACCTGTCGGATGTGGTGGAGGTGCTCTTCCCAACTCTGGCTAAAGATCAGAATGTCATCCAAGTATACCACTACAAATGAGTTGGTGAATGGCCACAATATGTCATCCATTAGCCTCATGAAAGTTTCAGGAGCATTCGTCAACCTGAAAGGCATAACCAACCATTCGAAAAGGCCCTCCTTGGCTTTGAAGGTAGTCTTCCACACATCAGAGGGTTCGATTGGTACCTGGTGATATCCTGACTTCAGATCAATCTTGCTGAAATATTTTACCCCCTTTAGTTGGTCCAAGAGGTCATCAATCCGCGGGATTGGGTACCTATTATGGACAGTGATCTTGTTCAGTGCCTGATAGTCAATACAGAGTCTCCAAGTCCCATCCTTCTTTTTACCAACACAATTGGGCTCCCGCAAGGTGATGAACTCGGATGGATGTGGCCTTTCTACAGCAGCTCCTGAATTTGTCTCTTGATTTCATTGTTCTCTAGAACGGAGTGCCGATAAATTGGTCCATTGGGTAGCGGCGCACCTGGGGTCAGATCGATGGAGTGCTTGACCTGACAGTGCAGAGGAACCCCTATGGGGGAAGTGAAGATGTCCTCGTACTCCTCCATGACCTTGTCCATCTGTAGTTGTCGTGTAGAGGGGCCTTGTCTGGAGGTTGTGGCCACCGTCTTCTTCTTTCCTTGAGGGTGTATCATCAAGAAAAAAAAAATTCCAGTTTTGGAAATGAGCTTACTACATTGTCTTGCAGTAATCAAAGAGATGGCAACAAGCAGTGCTACCTCTGGATAGCACAGGGCCTTGATTCATACACAACATGTCGCTTCCACAAGTATGGTTGTCCTAATAAGACATCACAAACTTCAAGGGGAGAAATGTCACACAATACCTCATATGTGAAGGGCTTGATGTTGTATGGAAGGCGACACTATTGGCTCACGCGAAGATCCCGTCCTTGGTGTAGCCACCCGATGGTGTATAGTTGTGGATGTGCTGTGGTCGGTAAGTCACAACCTTTGCGAAAATGAGGTTCTTTTGGCTCCCGCTATCGACAATGAACTGTAGCGGGGAGCCCCTTACCCACATCTGGGAGTGGAAGAGATGCTCCTCCTCCTCTGGATCTTGGTAGTAGCAACAATAGCATTGGGATCCGCATCAATGATCTACTTCCCTTTGTCATTCCCCTTGTCGGGTTTTGACTTAGATTCGAAACATGCATCTGATTCTGAAGCCTTTAGCTTAGCCACCAGTGACTGCTTAGCCTGACACTCACTTGTATTGTGAGTGGAGCTCTTATGGAACTCACACCATTTTCCCGTGTCCTTTTTCGGCTTTGCGGCACTGTTGTTTGCTTGTAGCTTTGGAGGGTTGTCTTGGGCTGCCCCGCCTTGGCTTTGTCCTTTTTTCTGTGGTTTAGGGGCACCTTTCCCTTGTTTTGGATTCACAGATCCAAAGTCTTGCTTCTTTTGTTTAAACTTCTGCTCGATCTTGATGGCATATCGGTATGCTATGCCGAGCGATGAGATGTTCAGGAATTCCATTTCTTCCTGGATGTACTTGTGCAGGTAGCCATGGTATTTGAGTATCAAATGCTGCTCTGAATCCTTGATACCCAACTTCATGCGAAGGGTATGGAAAAGATTGGTGAACTCCGGCACATCTTGATCCCTTCCCTGCCACAGCGTGGTCCACTTTATGTATTCGTCCTCATAACTTCCAACAGGATAGTATTGCTCCTTAATAGCATCCTGAAATGAATTCCAAGTGGATGCAGTTGAAAATAGTGAGCCTATAGTTTCATCCTTCTGCTCACAGTAGGTTTCCCACCAGTCCTTGACGTGGGGGGCTGCTTTGAGAAGAGCAAAAACAATCTTTTCCCGACTCTAAAATTCATGAACAGAAAAATAACCCTCTAGCAGATTTAACCATTTATCTACGGCATCTGTGTCTATCTGACCCTCGAATATGGGGATTTCAAAATTAACTTGTACCTTAAAGGGCGTGGCGTTTCTAGAGTAGCTGCTGGAAGTTGATGCATCACTTTTGGTTAGCCGCTGAAGGATTTGGGCAAAGCTATCCATCATCGCGTTCCGTTGTCGCTCGAGGGCTTCTTCGAGCAAGATTTTGATAAGATCTCCTGCTCCCTCATCTTTCTTCTCATCCACCATGGGAGGCCGTCAGGATTTGCGAGGATGGTCTTGTAAAGGTTCGACCAGCTCAAGCCCTAACTCCTTATATCCCAACCTCGTTGGGGACATGCAAATAAAAATAGAGAAAAAGAAAACCGCTCTGATACCACTGATCCAGACTTAAACAGGAACGCAATAAATTACAGAGATAACCATAGACACAAAGATGCAGTGGAAATAATAGTTCATTTCATTAATGGAAAATATTGAAATATGCTTACAACCAGAAATGGAAATAAACCAGCTAGGGCGATGGTAGCTTATCTCTGCGAAGAGATGTGTGGCTACATGCCTCTTAACTATGTTACAATGAGGCTTGAAGGCGTATTTATTGTTGAGAAACAATGGAAAACCCTTCACATTCCAAAACCTAACCCTAGAAGATGAAACACCAAATTGTGGGCCCCTTTTTTGGGTATGTTGGTACATCAACTTCCCGGGGTCGTGAATTGGTCCTATTATCTCCATTTGACGTGCATGATATCCCATTGGAAAGATCTCTTGGAGGACTACGACGAAAAAAACAATTTTTAGATAGAAAAAAGGTTGGCGGTAGATTTCCAAAAAAACGTCGTTTAGGGCCTCAAAACGGCT
>APFE031221157.1:33467-60460 GCA_000404065.3 Pinus taeda | reverse complement strand
GAATGCCAAAAAAGGAAATCTAATTACAGATCTGAACTATTTTCTTCAAAGCGACACTTCGACAATTTCTTTTCAAAATGAAAGGAAGACTAAAACGACACTTTCCGATTTCGAATAGAAAACTACTTTCGACACTTTAAATATTAACAATTCAAATCAAATACAATGGCAAAAGTATAATCGATTATCTAGAAGAGGAAGACTTTACGACACTCTTCTTTTTGACTCAAGATGACAGTTACAACACTTCTTTGCATCAAAAATGACAGTTTGATTAAGCCACTTTTGATAAAGAAGGACAGCAAATGATAGACAAATACATAAAAACATTTGCAATTCCCTATCAATGGAGGCTGAACAATGTAAAAGAAAGAGGCTTCAGTAATGAGATACTGATCACAAGTAGCAAAACAGCTGAATAGAGCTGAATACAAGTAGGAAAAAACCAACTTTAAAAGAGAGAAACAGTATCACTCAGTCATCGCACTTGTCCTTCAAGGAAATAAAGATACATCTCACCTACAACACATGGGAGGTGTGATGCATACAGGCTGCCAGTTATAGACAGTGTGATGGGCCAGGGAGCGAAACTTAGTTGGGTTTTTGCTCAAAATTTGTAGCTAAGTTCAGTGATTTAAGCTAAGCTATGATAGGAAGTAAAAACAAAGTACAGGGGTATGATCTTATCAGGTTATTGAGCTACCACAAGGGCATTTAGGATGCTTGTAAGTCAAATGTTCATTTCATAAACCAACCCAGAGATTGACTAAAGCAGCATTCATCTACGTTGTAGTTGCATAGTAAAAGAAGTTTGAAGGCTATCTGGCTAACTTTAGGCTCCGTCTATAGTTTATAAATCAAACAACAATAACAAACAAACAAACTATTCCATCCCCAGTGGAGTCGCCATTTTGTTTCCGAGAAAACTAGTGTCTTTTCAATCTGCTAGTCCCACTGAGATGGCTAGCTAACTTAGAAACAAACAATCAAAGCACTTCAAGATTTCCTTTATGTTTGATAGATAAGAGAGAAGCAAAGAGGGCCAACCTGGATCTTCCACTTGACTCCTTGCTCAATTTCTCTCTCCCTTGATGGAACTTGCAACTCCTCTTCTACTTGTCCCACTTTAGAGAATACCTGTAGAGACAAAGTAACAAAACACCATCAAAGCATCTCGATCTATAATACCATAAACAATGCAGAATCAGAAATACATTAACCATATAATTGCATTCACAAATAACAAGATTCACAAATACACAATTATATGGAGGAAAACTTTATTAATAGTAGAAGAGAGGATTACAACCTAGTTGTCTGACCCAATATCATCCTCCCAGCATCAAAGCCCTCTTCACTTCATGGAAAGCAATATCACCCAACAATACAATGTTCCCTCTCAAAGACAAACCAACAACACTTCTTTATAAATCACAAAGTTCCAGCCTCCAGATCTCTTAGATGAGGGATCCATTTATATATATTGGCAGAGGTGTGAGTTAGGTATGGGTTTTTCATTAGTGTCATTTCACTTGTAGTTCTTAGTTCCACTTGGAGATTTCTTCGATCTCTTACTCATCCCTGGGTGAATTCAAAGAGGCAAGTGTCATAGACGAAGTTTCTAGAAGATTTCATGAGCATCCACTTAGCAAACTGCTTCAGACATTTGTCATTCTCACTTATCGCACCCTATAGAAGGCCTTTCCAGTATGCATTGCACCTCCCATGTGTAGCAGGTGAGATGCATAGCACCTTGAACAAGGAGCAGCTAGTATGGTCTAGTTTGGCCAGTTCTGAGTGGTTTTTCAGGTGGAACTTTAGGGAAATGATGTAATCTGTTGACCATGATCTTTTAGGGTGTGAAACAACACTTTTAGAGTTCAAAGAACCCTTGGTTTATTGACATATGTGATTGGGGTTTCAATGCCCAAATATATCTACAACGGGGGACCATGAAGTTATTAGGAGGATGGACGCAGATGATTCGATAAAGGCCAGAGAACTGAGAGTGCAAAGGAGAGCACGGATAGGGGAGAAATGGCAGGAAAGGGACATGAAAGCGATTAAAAGGTAGCTGGAGGAACTACACCAGCAAGGAGTAGTGTTGAGGAGCCTGAAAGAGGAAGGTAGAATGTAATAGAACTCGGCAAAAGGGATAGATATGGCTAGAACAGCCAGGAGATCAGAAGGTGATAGGGGCCCTCTCTCACTAGTCACAGGGGAGGGGTTGGATGGAAATGGTTGTATTAGCTTAGACTAAGGCCTAGAGGATGATATGTACTTTGTTATGTGGAGACTGTTTGTGAAAGATGATGCATTCGGAAGAATCAACAATCGACCCCCCCCCCACCCTCGCCTCAGCCCCAAGGATCACGTAGTGTCTCTCGTAACCTTCCCTTGGTACTTTGCAACAATCCTGACAAATTTATTTCTAAATTACTCAAGATGATAAGTGTGCATAGTGTGCATGTTAACTATAAGGTTGGTACTAATAGCAATGGAAATAGTAGCAATAGTACGGTTTTACAAGAATCTCTACAATCAAGATCACAAGGATTTTTTCTTTTAGCACGAACAGATTCAAAAATGGTAGGGTCATTCACAAGGTATCCAAAAGTCTCTGGAAAGGGGAACAAAGATGTAGAGAAACACTAGTATCTATGAAAGGCTATTTGGAGAGACCACCAGATGCCTGATAATGTGAAGCTAATAGAGTTTCAGACCACTCTCAATGAAATATCCTTGAGGTGGTTCATAAAATCGTCAGATTTACACTAGAACCCAAATCTTGATGAGGTTAAAAGAGAGTTTGTACAAGAATTCAAACTTCCCTAGATGGATCAGCAAGGGTCATCAAAGCTGTGGGAGATAACGCATCAGGAGGGAGATACTGCATGGGAACTAATGCAAATATTTAAGGATGTAACTGGTAAACTTAGTTAGACAATAGACCTAAATCACCAAAGGGATTGGTTTATCAAAGCACTATTACCCCTCACCCAGACACCATTGATGCAACATAATATTGAGACGTTGCAGAATGCTCTAGAGAAAGAAACTCAAATAGAAGCTATGGCAGGGATTCGCATGAATACTGGAAAGGAGAAAATTTACACAATCCCTCTATATTGGGCCTTCAACATCAAATTAGAAGTCTAACTGAGAAGTTGAAACATCTACAGCTAGATCACTCGGCAAGATAAAACATCTGGTGCACCAATTTCTTGGTGGATGATCATGTTGCCATGAAATGCTTAAGGTTGCAAGGCTTGGGTGCCACATTGGCTCCACGGGGACAACCTGGGCCTACACCCATAGCGGGAATTATGGTGATAGGATTGCGAGGGGTGTATCATGTCTGCAACCAACCAAAGTATTGTGAAGTATGCAGGAGGTATGGAAACACTCTAATGTCCCAAATAACAATTATTGTGAATTTTTCACTTCCAAATCTCACCACACCGACCAGTGTAGAGCATTGGATGCTCTCACAAATAGGTTAGACTTCTCTACCTTCCAGGTCAATGAGAATGTTTTAGGTGGGCGAGGAAGAGGAACGAGGGGTGGGAGGGCACGAGACAAGGGCCCAGTTCATTGTTATAACTGTGACCAAGAGGGGCATTTTGCATGAGATTTCCATCTAGCGAGGAGGCCCTCATGCTCTTAGTGTAGGGTCAATGTAGACATGACGAAGGATTATCTGAATCTGATCACAAGATGGGAGGAGTGGAGAAGGTAGAGGGGAGTGAATTTGATCAACGCAAGCCAAGGATCACGAAGGAAACCTTGTTATCCAATATTAACATAGTTAAATGTGGAGGAAAAAATATTGGAGCTCATTAAGGCACTCCATACCATCCCACAATCATTCAATTCACCTCCTCAAAGCGACCATATGACCCTGAGTGGTAGAAATGGTATTACAAGGAGGGAAAAATATTGTTTAACAATCTAGTTGAAGGTGTGGGACTACCAAAAGGATAGATAGAGTCTCACAAATACAAGACCAAACCTTAAAAACTCCATAGTTGTCAAACCTATTGAGGAATAGTTTATGTTATTCCTCAACATTGTCAACGATGACCACATGTTAGGGAAGTTGCGAAGAAGTCTGAAGGTAGCCATACTGAAGGAAGAGGTTGAGAGAGGAACAATATCTACTAACTTGCTTGAAAGACACACCAGAAGAGTAAGGAGAAATAAGAAAATAATAGGTAGAGAATTCAAAATTTATGCTCATATTGCAGGATTTCAAACGAAGGACACTATGCTAGATCTTGGCTCTCATGTCAACATCCTACCAAGAAATACATGGGAAGCACTAGAGAAACCTCATTTGAAGTTCCCACCAATCCAAATGTGGATGGAATTTCAGTATTCTATACTACCAATTGGGATACTGGAGGATGTGGAGGTAGATGCAACAAGAGTTAAGGCACATCAAAATTTCAAAGTAATAGATATTATGGGAGACAAGGATCCTCATCTGGCACTGCTAGGGAACTAAATTATGCCATAATAGATATGAAGAAGGAACTAATTACCTCTGAGGTAGAAGGAGTAAGAGTGATTCACTTGCTAGACCCATATTAGGGACCCAGATTCACAGAACCAATAGATGACAGAGAAGATCTAGGGATGTTGGACCAACTCTACAAACTAATAGTGAGCAAGAGAGAGGATTACATAATATCAACAGCTAAAGTATCTATTGTTGGGTTATGTTATATTCTTTCCATGACTAGCCCACATAATTAACTGGGGGGTTAGAGGGGGGGTGGAGCCCCCCCTTCGTTGCGTTGATTGCATAGTAGGGGGTTCACAGGGGGTTTGAGGGGTGCAAGTAACCCCACTCTATGGGGTCCAAGGCAATGCCCCAGAAAATTTTGGTTTTGGAACCTATGTTAGGTTGGGTGGACCCACCTATGGTTTTGTTCATGATTTTCACACATGTTTTTGGACGCGATGGTTTTCAATCCATGGTTTTGGATGTGATGGTTTTTGGTCCATGGTATTCGATGTTTTGGCATGTATAAATATGTATTATAACATTGAAAGGAACATAATGAAAAATCAAGTTGGTAGTCCCGATTTTGGGATCGAGGGGAAATCTCTATGTATATGTGTTTTGTGTGTTATGCTCTCATATTGTTTATTTTATGTGTTTTAGAATTAGGATGCAGGTAATTTCTGTATGGTGTTAAAACCTACATTTTGTATTGGAGTTGTTTTGGCTTCAAGGGGACACCTTTTTTGTTGAGGGGTTTTGCTTAGGCATATGGTAGACCCTGTTTAGTGGGAGATCTGCGAGATCAATTCTGGTGGTGAAAGAAGATGGCGAGCAGTGGAAATATAGAGATTGAGAAATTTAATGGTCAGAGTTTTGAGTTGTGGAAACTCAAGATGGAGGATCTATTGGTGGATAAAGATCAGTGAATCATGGTAGATCCAAGTGCTAAACCAATGGGAGTGTCCGATGAAGAATGGAAGAAGTTATATCAGAAGGCAAAGAGCACAATACAATTGTGTGTCTTAGATTTAGTATTGTTGAATGTATCATGGGAAGCTACGACTAAGGCTTTGTGGGACAAGTTAGGGACTTTCTACCAATCTATGTCTCTGGTGAATAAATTGTTCCTGCAAAAAAAAGTTGTATAACCTGAGGATGAAAGAAGGAGACTCAGTGACAGAGCATCTGAACGCATTGAATACTATGGTAAGTAAATTATTATCTATTGATATTAAAATTTCAGATGAATATAAGTACATCAGTTTGTTGTGTTCTCTACCAAATTCATGGGATAGTCTAGTTATTGTAATAGGTAGCAATGCAACTACCTTATAGTTTGCTGAAATAGTCTCATTCTTGCTGATGGAGGAGATGAGACGGAAAAATATGGAGAGCCAGAATGGCTATGACTTGTTTGTACGAGGAAATTCCCAAAACAGAAACAAAAATAAGTCATCAAGTGGGAGATATAAATCTAGAGGGAGATCTAAATCTCCAGGAAAACCTATAAAGGTGGTGTGCTGGAAATGCGGAAAGGAAAGGCACTACAAAAGGGACTATAAATCTAAAGCTCTTGATAAAGGAAAGGGATCTGATGATGCTCCTTCTACGGAGCTGAAAACCACCTCAGATGAAGGTGGGGATGCATACTTGGCTTCTTCAAGTACACATGTAGATCATGAGGCATGGTTGATTGACTCAGGTGCATCCTTTCACTTCACTCCCCATATAGAGTGGCTCTGTGAGTATGAGAAATATGATGATGGTGATGTCTTCTTGGAGGATGATAGGAAGGCTAGAATTGTTGGTCATAGAAAAGTAAATTTGAATTTTCCAAGTGGAAGGGTTAGAACACTTCCAGATGTTCTGCGTATTCCTGCATTAGCCAGAAATCTGATTTCTATAAGCAAGTTGGATGATGCAGGTGTAAAAACAATGTTCAAGAAGGATACCTACAAGATGGTTCAAGGAACACTAGTATTGATGCAGGGAGTTTGGATTGGAACTCTGTACAAGCTGCAAGGTAGCACGATTGTTGATGGGTGCAACAGTTCTATCGTTCCTGAAAGTGGAGTAGAAAATCTAGTGGTCTCCGAATAGAACACCATGTTGTGGCATCAAAGGCTTGGACATATTAGAGATAAGGGCCCTCGAATACTTCATGGTAAAGGTATGGTAGAAGGTATGAGTAATAGCTCTCTGGATTTTGATTTTTGTGAAAATTGTGTATATGGGAAG
The DNA here is from genome assembly GCA_000404065.3 of Pinus taeda. Taxonomy (NCBI): domain Eukaryota; kingdom Viridiplantae; phylum Streptophyta; class Pinopsida; order Pinales; family Pinaceae; genus Pinus; species Pinus taeda. Next base: position 53,712 of record APFE031221157.1, on the reverse strand, counting down.
TAGAAGCAGGTGAGTTTCCCCTCTAGTGGTAAGAGGGAAAAACATATATTAGAGCTTGTGCATAGTGATGTGTTTGGTCCTGTGAAGGTTCCATCACTTGGTAAGTCTATGTACTATGTATCATTTATAGATGACTTCTCAAGAAATACATGGATATATTTCCTTAAGAAGAAATTTGAAGTATTTGACAGGTTTAAAGAATTCAAGGCTCTGGTGGAAAACTAGACAGAGAAGAAGATAAAGGTGTTGAGGATAGATAATGGTGGAGAGTTTTGTAGTAATGAATTTGAAGAATTCTATAAGAAGTGTGGTATAGCAAGGCAGAAGACTACTCCCTATACACCTCAAAGAAATGAAGTTGCAGAAAGAATGAACAAGACGTTGATGGAAAGGGCAATAAGCATGCTCAATGGTGTTGGGTTAGGAGAGGAATTATGGGCAGAGGTGGTGGAGACAACATGTTACCTTATCAACAGATCACCTTCATCAGTGTTGGAGGATAAAACTCCACAGGAGGTATGGACTGGTAAGAAACTCTCTCTTTCACATTTGAGGGTATTTGGATGTGATGCATATGTACATGTTCCAAAGGATAAATGAATCAAGTTGGATATTAAATCTGAAAGTGCATCTTTATTGGGTATAAGGATGGTTTAAAGGGTTATAAGCTTTGGAACCCAGTAACAAGGAAGGTTGTGTACAGCCAAGATGTGGTGTTCAGAGAGGTGAAAGATGTTATTAAACATGAAGTCCAACCAAAGGAACTTGAGAAGATAGAGTTTGAGCTAAAGGAGGAATAATCATACTCTACAGCAGAGGAGGAATTAGGAAATGAAGAGCCATAAACTCCAGGTGTGAGAAGATCAGTTCGAGAAAGAAGGCAGCCAAAAAAGTATAGTCCATATACTTTCTGTTCAAATTTTTCTTTATCTATTACGGATGACGATCCTAGAACTGTGAAGGAAGCAATATATTCAGAGGATGGAAAACTCTAGAAAGAGGCCATGGTTGATGAAATGGCATCTTTGCACAAAAATGAGGTTTGGGATCTGGGGGAGTTCCCGGCTGGAAGGAAACCCATTGGCAGCAAATGGGTGTTCAAGAAGAAGACAAATGCAGAAGGAAAGGTGGAGAAATACAAAGCTTGGTTGGTAGAAAAAGGTTACTCACAAGTGTCGAGAATTAATTTTGGTGACTTTTTTTCTCCTATTGCCAAGGTAACTTCTATTAGTTTACGTTTATCTGTTGCTACTACTTTTTATTTTGAGGTAGAATAGATGGATGTGAAGACAACATTTCTTCACAAGGATCTACAAGAGGAAATCTACATGAAGCAACCTAAAAACTTTGCAGTGAAGGGTAAGAAAGAACTGGTATGCAAGTTAAAGAAGTCTTTGTGTGGGTTAAAACAGTCACCAAGGATGTGGTATCAGAAATTTGATAAATTTATACGGGGACTGGCTTCACCAAAAGCAAAGTAGATCAATGTGTGTATTTTAAATTAACTGGTGACCGTGTTATTTATTTTTTCTTGTATGTGGATGATATGTTGCTGGTTGGAAATGATAAAGAAATTATCCAGGATTTGAAGACCCAATTGTCCTCCAAATTTGACATGAAAGATCTTGGTGTTGCAAACTATATTTTGAGTATGGAAATTAAAAGAGATTAGGCAAGGAGGAAGCTCTAGTTAAACTAGAGGAAGTATGTCAAGACAATATTGTAGAGATTTAATATGTGGGATAATAAACCGGTGAAGTTACCTATTCCTATAGGTGTAAAGTTATCTGCTAAAAAGTGTCTTAAGACACAAGATGGGGAAGAGGACATGTCCCATGTTCACTATGCAAGTGTAGTCAGTAGCCTAATGCATGTAATGGTCTGTACTAGACCAGACATTGCACATGCAGTGGGAGTATTGAGCAGGTTTATGTCAAAACCATGAAAGGAGCATTGGACAGCAGTGAAGCGGGTTTTCAAGTATTTGCGTCGCACTAGTGATTATGGTTTGCGCTACCAAGGAAGACGAGGTTTGGACATAGTGTTGGATATTTGTGCCTTCGTTGATGCAGATTGGGCTGGAGATCTGGATCAGAGAAGATCTACAAGTGGGTATGTGTTTAACCTATTTTGAGGTGCACCCAGTTGGATGAGTAAGAAACAATCTATAGTGGAACTATCAACTACAAAGGCAGAATACATGGAAGCCACTCATGCAAGCAAGGAAGCAGCTTGGTTGCATAGATTGTGTTCAAGTATGGGGTTAGTACAAGGAGTTATAAGGATAGACTGTTATAGCCAAAGTGCAATTTTCTTGGCAAATAATCCTGCATATCATTCAAAGGCAAAGCACATTGATGTTCAGTATCACTTTGTGAGGGATATAATAGAAGACAAAAAGGTGTTGCCAGTAAAGGTGTACACTTTGAAGAATACTGTAGATGCATTGACAAAATCTATGAGCTCTGAGAAGTTCTCATGGTGTAGAGAAACAATGGGTGTTGCAGGGTTGGATAAATGACTAAGCTCTCTTATGCCCCCCTGTGGAAAGAAAACAACAAGTGGGGGAATGTTGGGTTGTGTTATATTATTTCCACGACTAGCCCACGTAGTTAACCTATTGTGTTGATTACATAGTGGGGGGATCACGGGGAGTTTGAGGGGTGCAAGTAACCCCACTCTATAGGGTTTGGGGCAGTGACCTAGAAAATGTTGGTTTTGGAACCTATGTTAGTTTGGGCGGAACCACCTATGGTTTCGTGCATGATTTTCGCACATTTTTTTGGACGTGATGGTTTCCGGTCCATGGTTTTCGACACGATGGTTTTTGGTCCATGGTATTGGATGCTTTGGAATGTATAAATATGTATTATAACATTGAAAGGAACATAATGAAAAATCAAGTTGGTAGTCCCAGTTTTGGGATCCAGGGCAAAATCTATGTGTATATGTGTTTTATGTGTTATGCTCTCGCATTGTTTATTTTATGTGTTTTAGAATTCGTATGCAGGTAATTTCTGTACAATGTTAAAACCTACATCGGTTATCCAGAGGAGCATTCATAGTTCCATGTTTGGCTCAAAAGCCGCATGGGACAATTGGCAGAAGGGAGGATATTAGGTCAACACTAGATGTTATGCTACGATATTCTGGATCAATTGGATTGGAACAGGGGTAAGAGACTCTCTCATATTTAATGGTATAAACCTAGTAGATTCATTTCTCAACAAGATCGATGTAACTGTGAGTGAATAACATAAAATAGTGTTACTAAATGTCACATTGTAAGCAACCTTAGCATGATGGTGGGGGGTCCACCGCAATTTTCTTAGGGACTGGGAAAAGAACAAGAGAGCAATGAAAGAGAGAGTTAGACAGGTGATCGAATACCCACAAGATTTTGCAAAGTACAGAGGGGATTCTCATCCTCGACAACACTTGAAAATATATAAAGACAGGTTGAACCGAGAGGTGGTTCTTAAATAATTATGGTTGCATGCGTTCGTACATAGCTTAGGTACATTTCCAAAATCCTAGTATGTACAAGAATAAATAAGGAGGAAAATGGGAGACTCGAATAATTTGGCCAAACGGTTTGTCAGTAGTTTCTCTTTCAGGGATAATGACAGGAGGTTGATTGAGGTGTTACATGATATCAAGCAAATTCTTTTCATATCATGTTAGTTATGGGATGGATGGATAGATCAGAGGACTTTAGAATATTTCTATGAGTCATGGTATCTGGAGGCAATGGAATGTGGAAAGGTGGACAAAGAACAGGATGAGGATGACCTAGATGGGTTATGACACTTTTCATTCCAAGATACTAAAGGGAAGAGAGGCATCAAGGAGGTACTTGTAACTGATTCTCTGCACTTATTCCCAATGAGGTTATGGAAGCACAACATTGGCACGGATGACAAACCTAAACTGGCATCAATTGGGGACTATTGGGATGAATGAACTACAAAATAAATTTTCAATGTCCTAAGAGAATAAAAAGATATATTTCACTATTTAATTGCAGAGCTAAAAGGGATCAAGGGAGACATAGGATGAAAATTTTATTAAAACCCAATCTAAAGCCAGTGAAGCATGGCTCGTATAGATTGAACCCAAGATTCAAAGAGAAAATGAAGAAAGAGATAGATAATATGTTAAAGGCATGACTTATTTTTCCAGTGGATGAAGTAGAATGTGTCAGACTGATCATGATACAAAATAAGAATGATGCTATGGAGATAAAGGTATGTGTGGACTACCACAACCTTAACAATGCTTTTTTACATGACCCCTTTCCAACACCATTCAATGATGAGGTCCTAGGCAATGTAACAGGGATTGAAGCATATTCCTTCACAAATTGGTTCTCAGGCTACAACCAGGTATGAATTTCCAAAGAGGATACGAAGAAAAATACCTTCACTATAGAATGGGGATCGTACATCTATCATGTGATGTCATTCACCCTTAATTATGCACTCCTTGTATTTTCGAGAATTATGATTACAACCTTCAGGGGCTACATCCATAGGTTATTAAAGGTCTAAATGGATGGTTGAATGGTGTATAGATTGTTGAAGAAACATTACAGTCTACTCAAGATAATGTTTGATCGCTGCAGACAACTACAAATATCATTTAACTTTAAAAAATGTATATTTGTGGTCCCTTTTGGAACACTCTTGGTCCACATTTTGTGAAAATAAGGGGTATGCATAGATCCTGCCAAGCTTGCAACAATATTAAACATGGACCCACCTGCAAATGTAAAACAACTCATATCTACATTGGGGCACACTAGGTACTACCCAAGATTTATCTGCAAACTCACCTCCATCACTGCACCAATGGAGAAACTACTAAGGAAGGTTGAAGCATTTACGTGGTCGGAGAAGTGTCAAGCTACGCTAATCATACTGAAGGAAAAGCTAGTAAGTGCATTAATTCTAGTTTATCATGACTGTAATAAAGTATATTCCATGTCCATATTCATGCCTTTAGTATTGCACTAGGGGCAGTGTTCGCTAAGCCTAGAGAAGGGAGCTTTGACCACCCAATCTACTTTTCCATCAGGAATTTATCTACTGTAGAAAATAATTACACCACAATGGAAGGGAGCACTAGCTATGGTGTAATCTCTTCAAAAATTTAGACACTACTTACTTGGGGGCCCGTTTAAGTTTTTTACTGACCACTCCACTTTGAAATACCTAATAAACAAGTCTGTGCTAGAGGGGAGAACTTTCAAATGGTTGTTGTTATTTCAATAATTTAGTTTTGAAGTAATTGTAAATTCGGGTCGACTGGAACCTAATCACCTCTCACATATGCTATCAAGATAAAGTAGAGGATCCCTAGATGACCAGCTACCTGATGACAACTTGTTCTGAATATAGGCAATACCCGACTACCCAATAGAGATTGTCGCCTTCCTATCTATAGGGAAATGTTTGGATGAATACACAAATATGAAAAGGAGACACATCATCACATTAGAAACCAATTATCAGCTAATCATATTGAACCTGTACAAAGTGGGCTTGGATCAAGTGTTGCACCGATGTGTCCTTCGCCATGAGAGACATGATGTGCTATGGGGATGCCATTCAGAAGTTGCGGGTGGTCACGTTGGAGGAAAATCTACCACGAAAGGTGTTGTAGGTAGGATTATAGTGGCTAACAGTTTACAAAGACACCAAAGGATACAATGTGTGCCAAAGGGTTAGAAAGTAGTCACATCGAGATGAACTCCCATTAAAACGGATACATGCCTTACAAATATTTGAAAAAAGGGTGGTCTATTTCATAGGGCCAATCAATATGCTTGCGCATCACTCTCATGTCAAGTACATAACCACAACAACAAAATATCTCACTAGATGGGTCGTAGTAGCATCAGTAAAGGAATTCACAGTGGATATCGCCACAAGATTCATATTTTATAATATCATGTCACAGTTTGAGTGCCCTAGGATCCTTACCAGTAACCAAGGAACTCATTTAATCAATGAAATAGTTTCTTCCATGCTTCAAAACTTCATGATATAGCATCACAAGAGAATTCCATACCACCCACAAGCCAATGGAATTGTAGAAGCATTCAACAAGATATTGGAAAATGGTTTAACTAAGGTATATTCATCCAATAGAGATGATTGGGATGAGAGGGTTCCAACAACACAATGGGCATACCACACAATGGTCAAGTGACTACACAGAAAACACTCTTCCAACTTGTGTATGGACAATAAGTAGTGGTGTTGGTCAAAATCACTATTCCAAGCATCTTTATCACCCAAGCCACTAAAATGATAGAGGAGGCATCACTCTAGAAGAAATTAGATGAAATATTGGAACTTGATGAAGTAAGGTTCCTAGCATATTTTCACCAAACACTTGAGCAAAGAGGGTAGAAAGCATGGCAAGACCGACATATCAAGAAGAAGTCATTCACAATCAGGCGGTATGTTCTATTATATGACAATAAGTTCCTGAAGTTTTTGGGCAAGCTACGGATGCATTGGTTAGGACCATTCATTATTGTGGAGATAAGGGAGTCTGGAGTTGTCAAGCTTGTGCAACTAGATGGAGTACTATTACTAGGTTAGGTGAATGGCACATGCCTAAAACCTTTCCTAACACCAAATGTTTCTATTCGCAATTAATTGGATCTCTGAAAGGGGATCATAGGTAGGATTAGGAGGATTTAGTAGGAATCACTTAGTTGCGTCATCGTTTTTTGTGTCAATCATTTAGTTTCTTTTCTTTTCCTCATCTTTAGCTTGCACTGATAAGTCAAACTTTAAAGTCTTCCCAGTAAGGATCTAGGACATCAATTTCATTTGTGGCTTTGATTCCACCACACCACAAGCCCAGGGGGTAAGTCACACATGTTAAGTGTCCTTTCCATAATAATTAGATAATAATTATGGTGTCAGCCCAGATTCTCATAAAATCTTTTCCATTATAGCAATACTTAATCTCTGAATGTCTTCCAATACAATAGCATAATTACCCATCAACTCTACCTTTGCTTTCTTATAATTGTGTCAGCCAAGTCAAGTCCATCTCAGCTAGCGAAGGGATTAACATGTTTGAGTCTACATAGGGAAAGTTGTTGTAGTAATTAGTTAGCGAGTCTTGTCAAAAACGTCATGTTGAGGTGGTCTACTTATTTTGCATGGAAATACTGAATTTCTCAAACTCTAAAGCTAAGCTGATAGAGTCGCTCCAGTTGTAGTCTAGTTCTAAGTGCTATCATTCAATGATTTTCTATTGACCACTAGTGATTTCAATTTATGAGCACCATTTCAGCATGAAAAATGCAATTCTCTCCCTTCCTGAGGTTGGGATGGACGAAGGAATTTCAATATCAGAGACGCTCTACAGAAAATATGATAAAGCCGCATTTGTTGATAATGATTTGTCAAACTCATTTCGATTCCCAACCCTGAAGCACAAAGTATATACAAAATCAGTAAAAAGTGAAGATGGGATATCGACGATCAAGGTCAAGAGCTACTATAGAGGGATCCATCAATCCACCTTGTTACATCTGAGGAGTTGGCCTCGCTTTGGCACAATTATTCCAGCAATGTAATGCATGAAATTGCTGATCAGCACGATGCATGGTGGTTTGCTCTAGCTCAACATGGAGTACCCAATTCACATGTTCAACATTCAAATATTTACAGGTCTATCGGTGATGGAATATACGGTTTCAACTACGTTTTAGATGAATTAAAAAAGAGCGAAAAAGGAGGGGGATGTCGACTATTATACCAAGTATAACACTAAGAGAGGAGGAAAGGGAACACATATCGACCTGATCAAAAAGGAGAAAATTAAGTTCACTTACTACATCACTACAAGGTAGTTGATGTGCAATTTCTCAAATAATGAGTGCACCATAGACACGATTTCAGTTGCAGAGAATTTCACATAAGGCGTCCAACTAAACTAGTGTGATTTTCTCCTCAATGAATTGTTTTAACTTGTGAAGATGTCTACAAGTGGACCATGAAATTCATTTACAACTATCTGGTAGTTGCTTTAGTAATGTGGAAGTGGATCTCACTAGAGGGCAGGGACTTAGCACCAATCACAGAGGACCAACCCTTGGCTCTCTGATATGTGCCATGGAGGACTTCGAGAGACCCGATTAGTAAAGAAATCAATGAGGCTTCATTTGGTGGTTGGTCTGTAAAGATGCTCGAGGTGATTAGAGATATAGAAAGGATCCCCATGTCATTTTTGGACAAATATTCAGCAACAATGTTTTTTGGGCTACTCATGGGAACACCTTTGTAAGGCTGCACTATGTTCACCTACACACCTTCTAGATGCAGGCTCATAAATTTATGCTATTAGTCGAAGCTTTTCACACAGAGGTCGGTTCATGGTCGGGGGTCACAAGGGAAATTAGAGAAGGAAAGTGCCTGTGTTTATTTGATGTGATGGTCCCACCATTGCTACCGGGGGAAATAGTTGCAAATAACAGGAAGTGGGTTGTTGAACATGAGCTTCTTTCGGTCTTCACACAAATGAAGAAGTAGATGAGCTCACTCAAGGAGATCATCATGAATATTGTCATCTCATAAGGTTTGGTTCCAAACTTTGCAGAGTCACAAAGTTTTATATAGCAGAACCCTCTGGTTACTACCCCTCCATTTGTTGAAATACGAATTGTAGGGCCTCAATCGAAGCCTACCATCCCTAAATAGTGTAAAACAAAAAGCACCAAGCCTCTAGCCAGAGCCAAGAAGAAAAAAATCAAACCCTGTAGCATAGATCATTGACCTCACCATCAAGGAACCCTTGTCCATCATGGCTTCGCCCAGCATAGAAGACATTATGCCTTCCAAATCCACATCATCACCAAACTCGCGCAACCCATCCCCACACACCGCATAGACCTCTGCCGCCCTATCAAATACAATTCCCTCTTGGAAATTGCTGGACATAAAGGACATGGAAGTTTATTTAATTATTCAGTCTACCATAACAGTCCCTAGCAGAGGAATCATCGCCACCTCCATGATTTCATTGCCACTAGAGTCGAGCCCATTGCTGAACATAAGGCCCATCATTCGTTAGTTGCTTATTACAACTACCAAGCCCTTCTATTTTGGAGAATTTGGTATCAACGGATAAATACCAACTCCCCGGATAAGTAGTCATATCTAGAACAACAGTTTAAACCACTTTAGCCTTTTCCTATAAGAAATAGATAAGACACGGAAGATGAGAAGACCTACTTGTAGTTTCGTTTTCCTCTTATCTCCTTTGTATCGATCTTGTCGCTCCTTCTCGTACTTAACATGCTTGAGAAGTACCTCTAAATGCAAATAGAAGAAAAAGAATTGATCAAATCAAAATATCTATTGAATACAATTGAATGGAATCAGATACATTTCACACATATAAGTATCATATGACAATACAAACATATGGGAGAAAGGTTAAAATACTTTATTGAATAGAAGAAGGAATTACAACCGTTGTTTCTGATTCAAAGTCATTCCTCCAGCTTGGATCCCATCCACATCACATCAAAAGAATGACAAACTTGTAGCATTACAATACTTTCTTCAAAGCCAATTCTCATAGCAACATTTTCTCCTTACAATTCAACATAGTCCACCCCCTGGTCACTTAGATGAGTGGTCAATTTATAGGAGATGATGGAGGTTTTGTCATAAATGGTGGTATTGAATGGGCTTCCACACTTAGAATTAGTTCCATGGAGAAAGGGATGAGAGGATAGGATGCACCTTAACTCATTCCTCATCCATTTTCGAGCTCATAGGAGTTGATAAGTGAGCGAACCTTCTAGATGACTCCAAAATATAATAATATTCCCCAAACCCTATGTGAATTTCACTCAAAACTGCCCAATCTAGGTGAAAGGAGGCCTAAGTGCTCTGTAGAGCACCCTGGGATGGACTCAACTGCTCTGCAATGCACCCTTACATGGGCCTACCTGTGTTGTTCTCTCTAGAGGTGATTTCAAGATGTCTTCATGTCATGAAACTGTCTAGGAAGGAGCCATTCAAAAGGGTGACTTGTTTAGGGAATGTATCAACTAAAATTAGGGTTTCATGAGCCCTATAACACTAATATAGATGATGGGAGTGATGCCCAAATGGATCTATAATAGTTGCCCCTCAAACATGAAGTCAGAAAAATTCCAATGTCGAATGAAATGCTTTGCGATGTGATGAGGAGGCTTTGAAGTGGAAGGTGATCTGCATCAATTACAATACATACATCATGATATTTTGATTTTTACATGAATCTCTGAGGGAAGGCATAACCATGCTTAGCTTATAAACTTTCATTACATGTACATATACAGTCATCTATAGATATAGACCCATGATCGGAATGACCATCAATGTAAAGCTATTGTACATATGATTTAGTACTCCTAAAATCACAACCTGGATGGATGAAACTAGATCTAGGGTATTCTATCTCATTGAATTATTCCCTCAAGTACGAGTCTAACCATGTGAATATGTCATCTAAAGTCAAACATGGGAAGACACCGTCTGATTGCCAGTTAATGATGTAAGTTGTTAACAAACACGAAAGAAATCACTGATAATGATAGTGATCCTCAAGGTACTGCAGTACATTCTACATGGTGTGAATATATGTTTTTATGTCAAACATCATACAAAGTCTTTCATTCGAAGGCCATTGATGTCAACCTATTGTCGGAAGCTAGCAAATTGCCATTGATGTATGCAAGCCTCAAGGTACTGGAAGAATGTTTCTAAGTTAACTTCTTGGATAATGTGCTGATGTTGACAAGAAGTGACTCATCGCAGGAGGGCCTTGATGTATCCCACATCAATGACAAGAAACGAGTGTAGTGATTTTGGAGACAAAATTTGACTGATGACACAAAGTTCAAGAATGTCAATCATGAAAATGAAGGTTTATGGTATTGCAAAGGATGCATTTTTACTGGATGACTTCTCTTGAACACATCGATGACACTTAAATGAATTGGTAGCATTGACCCAAAACAAAGTGATGGATGGTATGATAACCCAACCCAAATAGTCATGGTGATGGAGTGAAAGTGTCATGTTCAAGAGTGACCTGCTAACATAAAGTGGTTTTCCCCTTTTTTCGTTTTCCCCAGTCATTGTTGACTAGTAACTCTTTATTTTTATCAAGCTTGATGACGATAACATATGCTTATTGTATAATTCCACCCTTTGGGTGAATCCATCGCTATGTGATGTTTTAATGAGTCTAGAGAAGGTGAAACTCGGTCTTATCATGATCGATAGGTTTGTCGCTATTTGATGTTTTAACAAGTTTAACGACAAAGATAATTCAGTCCTTTTCATGTTTAGAGAGTTTGAAACAGACAAAAAGAAAACTCCACATGTTCCTTTTCATAGATTTGTCTCTCAAGTCTGAAAAAGAATAAATAATACAAGAGAGAACCTAGTGACCATGTTCAATCAATGTATTCCTTTTTCACAAATAATCTACCTCAGTTCGAACAAGGGTTAAACTTATACTGAGTATATTTCGTTTCCAATCCATTAATGAGCTGAAAAGGACAAGCGTTCGACAATTTCTTCATATTTTGAGATTTTGAAAAGAGCTTAAAGAGGACTTCATTTTGAGGAATGAGTGGTGTCTAGAGTAGCCACTAGTTCCAGTGATGTTGGAACTTCTCAAAACATGTTGATTTATGTGAAGAGGTTGGCTAATAATACCACTCATTGCAACTGTTCCTCAAAAAAGGTAAAACAACCAAGTGAATGTATATGATTGACCAAGCAAATAGTGACAATAGAAGGAGAAAAACCAAGGCTCATCTTATGGAAGTGGCTGATAAAATGGAAATCATGAGGGTTAAAATGGAGATGGGTTCATTTTTTCACAAGCTTGAACCATAGGGAACTATGCTTGGATTCAGTTTCATGCTTACATAAGCTTGAAATGAAAATTTATGCTTGGAACTAGTTTCATTTTTACACAAGCTTGAAACGAGGAAAAACTTTTCTTGAAACTCGTTTCATTTTTACACAAGCTTGAAATGAGGAAAAACTATGCATGAGATTGGTTTACATGCCCCCAACATGATGAAAGGGAGAGTCTCCTGTAACCACATGGAATTCGCTATTGTGAAGCAGGATGGTTATCCAACATCTTTTGGCTTCGTCCAGATAGGGACAAAGGTGAATGGGGTGATTCCCTTCACATAACCTACAAGGAAACTTAACTTTACCACTAGGTGCATGCCCCCCAAGCTTCATTACATTCACCTAACTAGATTACTCGTGGCTATCAGGTGGATGGAATGAATGTTCATTTATGAGATCAAGTGAAAGGCTTGACTGGGTTTTACGAGATCTAATCAAAGACTCGAATTGGAACTTTGCTCCAGGGGACCTTGTTTCATATTTTAATGAGCTTGACACAAGACAAGGAACTCTTCTCAGATTCCTTGTTTTATTTTTTAGCGAGCTTGACACAAGACAAGGAACTATGCTCATACTCCTTGTTTCATTTTTTAACAAGGTTGACACAAAACCAAGAACTATCCTCATATCCCTGGTTTCATTTTTTAACGAGGTTACACAAGAAAAGGAACTATCCTCATATCCTTAGTTTCATTCTTTAACAAGGTTGACACAAGACAAAGAAATATCCTCATGGGAGTTGTTTCATTTTTTAATGAGGTTGACATAGTAAAAGAACTATCCTCATATTCCTTGTTTCATTTTTTAATGAGCTTGACATAAGACAAGGAACTATGCTCATGGACCAGTTTCATTTTTTAATGAGGTTCATAGAGTAAAAGAACTATCCTCATATCCTTGTGTCACAACCCATAAAAGGTCATGACTTCTAAGAGGTTCTCATCAGATGGGAGAACAATGCTCTAGAAGGAGAGATATGGTTCTAATGCCCCTAGTTCATAATGTACAACATCATGGAATTGATCATCCGTCGATATAGGCATGGAACGAGCTGCCACATAATTGACCCATGGTGGGGAAGATACCACTGGGATAAAAGGACCATTTAGGGAAGATGGTTGACTGGAAGCCATATTTGTACCAGTAAATGAAAGCTGGTCAATAGTGACAATTCTGCCTTCATGCGGGAAACAAATCACTCGAAAGAGTGTTGAAACAATAACTCCCATGTCATAAACATAGTCGCACCCAAGAAGTAAATTATAATCTAAATGGCCTAAAACTACCATCACATTCAGACAAACAATTTTTTCTCCCAATTTAATGGGCAACTGAGGAAGGATCCCTAATGGTTGATTGGTTCCTCTATTAAAAGCCAACAAATTCTAGGTAACTGGCACAAGCAGCGGCGAACCAAGCACTTGCCAAGCAGTGGAGGAAAGGATACTCATAGATGCACCTTCATCTATAATAGTTCCAATACAATCATATTACAAACCTACACTATGATCTGGAAGGGCACATAAGAAGGAAGACAACATCTTTCTAGTTGATTCCAATCAATGGAAGTGACAAGATTACTTGGAGGGAGTACTGTAAGAACGGGAGAATTATCCCCTTCAGTTACGAGAATGGGAGGATTTTCCTCCTGTCTTCATGGAATAGGAGGATTTCTCCCAAGCTCATTGGAATCTGAAGAAACCAAAAGAACCTAAGTGGTATCATATTCTCTCTCTACGGGAAAGGTTGGATTAACTAAAGGTGAAATTGGGTCAATTGTTTCCTTGACCTGTTGATTTTGGTCAGGTATAGATTCATAGGATTGACTTTTAGAGAGAGTGGGTTTCACTAACGATTGATTTTGGTCAGTCAATTCATCAACTAATGAAGGATTAAGGGAGATTCTCCTGTAACCATATGGAAGTCATTGCAGTGAAGCAAGATGATGATTCTCTTCACATAACCTATAGGGACACTTAACTTTACCCTTCTTTCCATGAACTTTACTACCACTAGTTGGTGGTGTGTCACCAGCATGATCTCTAGAAGTTGATGACACAGGATGATTTGAATGAGAAAACCATTCTTCTAAGATCTGAGGAATATCAAGACAATTTCGAAGAAGATGGTCTCCCACACAAAGTTTGCATGGATATTGAAATTTGTGAGGCTTGATGGATGATTTCTCATAAGATGTTGCATTCAAAGCAATGATTGCTTGGTTGCCTCTCTTTTGAATTTTCTTCTTCTTCTTCTTCTTCTTCTTCTTCCCTTTCTTCTTCTTCTTGACCACCTAGTTACTAGTACCAATACTTTCACCATGTAAAGAGGAAGAAGGGGAGGAAGAAACAACCGAGGAAGAAGGTAAAGGGTCAACTTTAGGATCAACTGGAGTTTGATTTTGTCTAGTTGGAGGAGTACTCAATTGTGGAGAAATCACGACATTTTGAACAAAGGAGGTTGAAAACAACCATACTAGTAAGTCAATGGTAAATCCTAGAAGGGACAATGTAACCATATAAGGAGCACCAACATTTCCGAAAGGAGGAAAAGGACTAGGATTCCCATCAAAAGTAATTCCTTGATCGGTGGACTCCAAATTTGTTGCCATATGTTTCAACCTAAGATCAACTAAGGAGTGAGTGTGGAGGATGTTATCCATAGTCAATTAATTTTATTTTAATCAAAGTAACATAACAAAAAAAAAGAAGGATAATCTATGCAAAAGGTTTATCAAGCAATTATGAACTACAGAATACCTCCCAGATAACCGAGAAGTACGGGCAAGAAATCTCTCTGAATGCTGCATTCGGTGTATCACAGTGTACAAGGCGGCCGACTTGGTTACCTAAGGATGGATAGAAACCTAGTGTTGTCCTCCCATATATACACAAAGGTACATGGAGGCCCAATCTGTATAAGCTTTGCCTCATGAAAACCGCACAATGAGAGAATTCCCATATACTTTTATGTGTTGTAACACCACCCTATATCCCCAAAGGTACGTGGACGAGCTACAATATACTCACGTACCTGGAATGAGGTATCACACTCGAAATGTATTGCAAACAAGTTAGTGGCAGCTACTTTGTTTTACGACATTGGGACACGTCTCTAGCCTAGAACCACTAAATGTTTTCCGTTAGGTGACAATGCTCCATTAGGTAAATTCAGATAAATTTTAAGTTGATATTCTTTAGAGTTTTCCTTTCAAATTTCACCATGTGATGTATGTTTGCAATTCCTAAAATGAAACTAATATGATAAGCATTATTTTCATTCAATTGAACAATGAAAACCTTAGCTAGTAGGGATAGAGCAATCAGATCTTTGACAAAGAGCAAAGAGCACATCTAATGTAATTTCCCTAGCTATTCCTTTCAAGCATTCACAAAACTACAATATTAATGATGCAATCTTTTCTTTCTAAATCCCTTAATGTTTTGATGAACAGAAAAGGAAACTAATGCACATACAATCAATCAACCTCTAACAAGAACAAAGACTTTACAACAGTTCTATTTTGAACGAAAAGAAGACTTTTACGACACATTATTTCGAACAAAGATTAATCGACTATAATCTAACTTTGACTATGGATTGATAATGAAAAAGAAAACATTTAAAAAAAATTAATCAATCAAGTCAAAGTAGGGCTGGAAAGAGGAAATACAAGTTGATTTCAAAGACTACTACAATCACTGATCTTTCAGCAGGCATAAACAGAAGGAAATTTGGAGAAAAACCCAATCCAAAGGTAAAAAATTTACCTAAGGTGGATCAATGTAGGTCAAATATGGCCTAACTGCACTGCAGAGCACTGTCTCTCAGTCAAGGGTGCTCTACAGAGCACTATCCCCTAACCAAGCCTGCGCTGATTCCCTAGAGGCCACTCAAGAGTCATCTAACCTAAATTTTTGACCAAATAACACTTCAACAAGACTGAAATACAATCAATGAAAGGAAGTAAGTTCTGTTGGAGTGTCCTAGGATGTGTATAAGCTACTTGGAACAATTATCATTCCCCATCGGAGTCACCAATTTGTTTTGGAGTATTTGGTATCTACGGATAAATACTAATTCCCTAGATAAGTAGCCATATCTAAAACAATAGTTTAAAGCACTTTCGCCTTTTCCTATAATCAATAGATAAGATAAAGAAGATGATAAGACCTACTTTTCATTATGCTTTCCTCTTTTCTCCTTTGTATCGATCCATTCGCTCCTTCCCGTACTTAACATGCTTGAGAAGTACCTATAAACGCAAACAGAAGACAAAGAACCAATCAAAGCAAAAGATATACTGAATACAAGTGAATGGAATCAAATACATTTCACACATATAAACATCATATTACAATACAAACATATGGGAGAAAGGTTCAAATACTTTATTGAATAGAAGAAGGAATTACAACCATTGTGTCTGATTCAAAGTCATTCCTTCAGCTTGGATCCCATCCACATCACATCAAAAGCATGACAAACATGTAGCATTACAACACTTACTTCAAAGCCAATTCTCATAGCAACATTATCTCCTTACAATTCAACATAGTCCAACCCTTGATCACTTAGATGAGTGGTCAGTTTATAGGGAGATGAAGGAGGTTTTGTCATAAATGGTGGTATTGAATGGCCTTCCACACTTACAATTAGTTCCATGGAAAAAGGGATGAAAGGATAGGATGCATCTTAACTCATTCCTCATCAATTTTCGAGCTCATAGGAGTTGATAAGTGAGGGAACCTTCTAGATGACTCCAAAAGATAATAATATTCCCCAACCCTATGTGAATTTCACTCAAACTTACCCAACATAGATGAAAGGCGACCTAAGTGCTCTGGAGAGAACTCTGGCATGGACTCAACTGCTATGTAGCACACCCTTACATGGGCCTACCTACATTGATCCCTCGAGAGGTCATTTCAGGATGTCTTCATGTCATGAAACTGTCTGGGAAGGAGGCATTCAAAACGGTGACTTGTCTAGGGCATGTAGCAATTGAAATTAGGGTTTGATGGGCCCTAAAACATTGATCTGGATGATGGGAGTGATGTGCCCAAATGGATTTGTAACACCCTCATTCTGCCATTTCATTTAAACCCCCCATTGCACCAAATCCCATTTCCATATCTTCAACCCCTCAATTTGAAAATCCATCACAGCAAGCTACCTCGCCCCATGCACACTCAAAAAATTATGTCGCTAATGGGAAGCCCCTGTAGATTCGATTCCCTAATCCTTCCAACATGCAGTGGAATGATATCCAAAGTCAGTCATTATCCCAATTATTCATATTTATTTAGCAAACCATGTAGATGTCTGCACATATACACAATGACCTTGTTGCCGACCATGAGCAGCAACAACAGCAAATCACTGCACTCATAGTTGAATGGGACCAACTCTGCCAAGACAATCAACAACTTGAGGAGTAGGTCAATCAAATCACTTCAAGATTCCGAGCACTTTGGCCCACCATTTCTAATTTGGTAACTAAGGCTCTGGAATATTTCTTTGACTACACCCTATTTGAATCTTGTGACCATATCCAGACTGCATGCAATGGTCTAATCTCAAGTAACTGATAGATCATGAAGAACCTCGATGTTGCAAGAAGGGAACTGCCAAAACCTTCCATAGCATATGCCGATGAGATTGAGAAAAAAGATTACTGCTACCGCCGCTCTTAAGGCCTCCATCCTCAAGGCCCTGAATGATGGGTATACCTTACTATAGCAGGTTCATGACTGGTCTGAACGCCTAGAAAAGAAGAATCATCTAGTCTACCCACTCTAAAATAATTACCTCATCACTACCATTAAGAACTCTAAGGACAAGGAGTAGAGATGAAAAGTTGTTCCAAGAAAAAGTCACCAATCTAGAAGGCCACATCTAGAAAATTGATGATGAGTCAACCAAGACCAAACAAAAACTATTCAATCTCTGGCCCCTGGCCCAAATTCATGTGGACACACTGCAAAAACTCGATGAGGATGTGGAAGAGTAGTGGGCTTCTCTACTGGTGACATGGCTAGTTCAATCAACGAATATCAGTGAAAATTTTAAGAACCACCCTAAATTTATATGTATAATAAATGGGTTAATCCCCATGATACATAGGAAAAATGGGAGGTGATTTTATCAATAATATAATATGTATATATAAGTTTTTTGGTGAATCTCTCACCAGATTATATTATCTTGTATAGTGATGGAGAATCTTTCACTGAATTATAAAATTTTGTAACATCTTGGCAAATCTTTTACTGAATAATAAAACATTGTGAAGTCTTGTCAAATGTTTTTTTAAAGTATGAAATCGTATATGATAATAAGAAAACATATTCAATAAACTGTAATATACTAACATACATGTTTGGAAAAAGAAACATATTTTTCTCTTCCTACAAACAATGTTCCAAGTTTCAATGGTCGTGTTTGTCAAGGTTCTTACAATACACTCTTTCATATCCTTCTATTAGTTTTGATAATATTCCACAACAAAGTTCTTGTAGGTGTTGATATTGACAATGAGTTCTGTAAAGGTAGGAGAGATCAATCTTTTCTCTACAACTTTTGTCAAGCTACCATTTTTTTCAAGTTATCAAATTTCTTTCTTATTCCATAGACTCCAACTGCGAGATTAAAAAAAAAAAAAAACACATCAAGTTTGTTTACCCCAATGCGCCAACAAGTAGCTAGCCCCAACTATATTATATAAGAAAGTATTAGGTATCCCAAGTGCTTGAAGGGGATCTAATTGAAAGAAGTGACCATTGTGAGAATCCTTCCAATCAACATATGAATATATAAATGTATATTTATTATCATTTTAATTGGAAATCTTCAATTAAATAATAAAATTTAATTACGTCTCTCCCAATCTAAATTGCTTATTAGCATAATTCACTACCCTCATAGATCTCACATTTTTTAACAGTGTTGTAACATGTATGTTAATTTCCTTTTTGGTGAACAATATCCACCTTTTAGGAAAATATGGTGTAGTGGCTCCAACCCCTCCAGATCATTAGGACAAACTAAGAATAACATAGAAGATGACAGGTTATACAAACCAACTTTTTTTTCAAATAACTAATCCAACATCAGTACCTAAACTTTTTCATGAAGATATCTTATTGAGAATGTTTGGAAAATGGTTAGAAATCTTCTGCAAGGGTGATGTAGAAAGAGTGATAAGGTTTCATTGTTTTGAATTTTTTTTGTTAAATCAAAAAAAAAATAAAAACCAATATTAATGGATATATTGTTATTTTTAACTAAATTTTGTGAAGTGACTAAATGTAGCTTTAACCATTCACCTTAAGATGTTTTACAATATAATTTCCTAAGTGTATTTAATATCTCCATTATCATAAAAACCAACCTATATGCATCTTAACTCCACATCTACCACTCTTAGGGGATGAAATCTATTTATCCCTCTGAGCACTTGGTAGACCCGAAATTAAGATGGATCTAAGATGATAGAATTTCCCCTTTAAATAGTATATGCTCACATGAATACCATGGTATTACCATGGGTTATCATAAACCTGGAGCTTAAATTAACTATTAGTAATTTATAAAATAATAAATAATAATTGATTTAAATTATACTTTTTATTTTAGCCCAAGTTTAAAATGTTTTAACATACATTAAATTACAACATCCATTTTTTATACTCTTGATCCACCAAGCCCCGAGAGGGATCAAATATTTTTTCACTCTATGCTAGTTTGCATATCACGATATTTGATACCTCTAGGGGCTTAGTAGATCCAAAGTAAAGATGGATCTATGCTAGTCTAATTCCCCCATTTAAATAGGCTACATTCCACGTGAATACCATGGGTCAATACCATGTGTCATTTTTATTTTTATTAATACTAAAATTTAGGGTTAATAATGTTTTTTTGCATGGTATTAATAATAATCTAGCCCATGGTATTTGGCCCATAGTATTTTTCCCATAGGTTTCACCTAAATACAACGCATTTTTTGAGTGTTCTTAAATATAAGGTGACTTATGGAGTAAATATAAAAAAATGTTTTATTTGTTTACCATACCTCTGGTTTATTTATATTTTTATTAATTTACCATACTTATTTACAAATATGATATTTGGCCCATAGGATTCACTTAAATAAAACCTTTGTCGACGCGTTTCGAACCAACCAGTGTGGTTCATCGTCAGAACAATTTGAAGAAACAGATCCAGCCTAGCATGTTAAATAGTCTGAGCAGAGATTCCAACGGCTAATTTTGACTAAAGGACCC
>APFE031221157.1:20756-32843 GCA_000404065.3 Pinus taeda | reverse complement strand
ATAATATTAGGCCTAGATCTTTCTTTTTATTAATTTAAAAAGTAATTTATTAATTTATTATTTAATAATCAAATACATATATATGTATGTTAAAAAGTTAGGATCAAAATAAATACTATAATTATAATGGTTCGTTCAAAAGGTAATTCATTTATTTAATTAAATATTTAATAGAAAATGGGAGTTAAAATAAGTTAGAAAGTACTAATAATACTAATAATAATAGCGATAATAATACTAATACAAAAACGAGGCGGGAAAAAATAAAAATTAGAATAGAGAAAAAATAACCTAATAAATAAATCATAATAATAATGATACTACAAGTACTACAAAACAAAGATAAATAAAGAAAGCACAACACCGAGGAGGGGGCAGAAAAACCAACTAAGAAGAGAGCACTAGAATCCAGCACCTACTAATTTTCCAGCCATCATCCCGATTGAGATTGTTTGGCCTCTTTCCAATCTCGATAGCTTCCCTAAATTTGCGATCATGGAACTGAGCAACTTTGGCCACAACCTTGGTCTCCTCAATGCACACCTGATGCTTGGTCTTTTCTACATGCTCAGCTAAAGCTGACGACTTAGATCTCCCATGTCATAGGTCAGCAGCGTGTTCGCAGATCCTTTGATGGATGGAGCACCTAGTTTCCCCAATATAGGGGGGTCCCACATGAACAAGGGATTAAGTAGACACCCTTCATGTCCTTAGGGTTAACGAGATCTTTCACCGATTTGAGGGAATTGTGAATGGTGTTGAGGGGCCTAAAGGTTGAGGCAATATCAAATCCTTTAAGGATCCAAGCGATCTTCTCCGTGGTTCCTTGGACATAGGGAAGATGGATACCTAGACGCCGCTCTCTAGGTTCTTTCTTAATTAACGCCCTTTTTGAGGCTTTACAGAACACCATCTGACCTAGGCACCTACTATATCCATTCTCCACAAAGACATTGAGGAGATGGGATCTCTCCTTTTCAAAGCTCTCACAATCAGAGATCTTGAGGGAACGAGTAGCGAGGGTGTTAAGAACCCCCAACTTTTGAGCAGGGAAATGATGAGAATCTGCATGAAGATACTGCTCAGTATGAGTCTTTTTTCGGAACACCGAGTGGAAGAGAAATCCATCCTTATTCCGAGATATAAGAATATCCAGGAACGGGAGGCAACCATCGACCTCTTTTTCCATGGTGAACTTAATCGCCGAGGACTGGCTGTTGAGGTGATTAAAGAAGCGATCCAGCTCCTCAGGGACATGGGGCCAGATGACATTAGTGTCATCCACATACCTTTTGCAAAGCCTAGGAAGAAGATGAGCTGAGGATAAAGCTCTGGCTTCGAAATCTTCCATACAAAGATTCACCACAATAGGGGAAAGAGGGGAACCCATGGCAACACCACAAGTATGTTTGAAGAATTCACCCTTGAAGCAGAAGAACGTGGAAGTGAGACAAATCTCCACGAGTTGCGCGGTATCGGGATCCGTTAGGTGATAGATTACTTCCAAGGCCTCCTTTATAGGGATGCAAGTATAAAGGGAGACCACATCAAAGATGACGAGAATATCTTTGGGGCTAAGCTTAATATAGTTAAGCTCCTTAATGAAGGATGCAAAGTCTTTCACGAAGGACTCAGTGCGACCAACTAGGGGCTTAAGTTTAAGGGCAAGGAACTTAGCCAGAAGATAGGCCAGACCACCAATGGTGTTGACGATAGGCCTAAGAGGGGCCCCTTCCTTGTGAATCTTTGGTAACCCATAGATCCTAGGAGTAATGGGACTCCTTTCAATGAGCTTGGGGTAAGGGGAACTCACTGAATTATTAGACTTGATGGCGAGAACCACAGCCCTAGAAATCTTCTTTAGAGGATTCTTGGGCAGCTTTTTATAACTGTCACTATTGTGGAGATGATCAAGCATATTCCTCTAGTAATCATCCTTGTTAAGGATGACCGTAGCTCCACCTTTGTCCGCCTTCAGCATGACAATATCTTTGTTCTGATTTAAGGATTTTAGGGCAGAGAATTCCTCATTGCTTAGGTTCTTCGGAGGGGGCTTAGCCTTCCTAAGGACGATAGCACAATCCTGTCTGATAGTGTCCTTGATATTATCCGGAAGATCTTTAATCCCAAATTCCACGTCGCAAATAATGTCCTCCACAGGGATTTTTCTAGGGGCAAGGGCAAAGTTAAGACCTTTGCCCAAAACATTGAAAACCGAAGGGGAAAAGGAAAAGCTAGAGAGATTAACGACCTTAGATTTACGGGGCTCAACCTGGTCAACCTTCACAACCTTATCGTTCAGGTTACCATCATTGCTAATGCTAAAAGATTCAGATCCAACGAGCTCTAAATTATTATTATTAAAATACCTTGAATTATCATTACTTCTGTTATCACTCAGGTTGTCCCTAGGCTCCTAATAGGGATACAGCCAAGGTAACCACAAACCAATCTTTGTATTGTAGGTTCTAGCCCACCTGCAATCGGAGAGGGCTCTCTCCTAATGATTCAACTTCTGTTGATGATTTTAGGCTAGCTTTCTGGCTTCAAGGGAGTGTTGTTTGTGATTGGATGGAAGGTAGGATTCTCAAACAAAGAGGCAAGGTAATGTGTGATAAGTTTCGAACCATTGGGCATGGAGTCACGGATTGAGGCTTTCTTGCGTTTTCTTGGTCACAAGGGGATACGGAGCGGGATAGCCACACAGGATACAATTATCAATCAGCTGAAAGTATGGTAGGAAATTCAGGGATGAAAGGCAAAGGAGAATCATTTCATCATGCTGAAAAAAGAGGAGAAATGGATGAATGGGATCTAGGAGCAATTAAGAATTCCTAAACATGCACTCATATGTGGTAGAAACAGTGTAAACAAGATCATTAAGTATACATGCTCATAACTATTTCTGAAGAAAACATCGAGAAATGCAGAAATTGAACTTAAGGTGTAATGAAACAAATCTTAAGCTATTCTTTTTTCCTGCAATTTAGAAGGCGAAATGGTGGTAAAAACATAAAAGTAAATAGAGGAGAGAAACACTTATTGAATCATGTAGAAGCACAGGAATTCCGTAATCATTCCTTGGCCAAGAGAAGACATCAAGTAGTTTTGCAAACCATGCTTTCAGCAATCTTTGATTATGGAAATTATGATAGTTACAATGCGAGTCTCTGCTCGAAGAAAATTCTAGAAAGGAGACTAACCAACTACTACTACCAACCAACCAACCCCCCACAACATTGTTCAGGGTGGTATTTATAAGTAAAATATCGAAAAGACATCATTACAACCGACCTAAACAGGTCTGCTAGAAAACTCTTCAAAAATCTAAGTGTTGCTGGAATTAAATGCAAGTAAATCTTTTCGGCTGCGCTAGGGGCAGCTGAATCAGAAAAGGTGACAATGTGGCCCTTGGGGGCTAGATGCGGTGCTGCTGGAATGATTGTGCTTTGGGAACTGCAGTTCTGCTCTGGTGTGAGTTAAATGTGCAATAATAATGATTTGAGGGCTTCAAGTGCCTTTGCCCTCTTTCTTTGAATCTGCTGGAAGGTATTAAATGTTCTCTTGGTTCGGGCCGTTGCTCAAGATTTTCACTGATACTCTTTGCCGCTACATTGATGGCTTCCGCCGTCGACTGATACTCTTTGACACGCTTGATGCCTGATGATTTGATCTGATACACTTTAAACTTTGTCATTGATCTGCTGTTGTCTTTAAACCGGATCATTTTAGCACGATCGGGCGATTTTTGGGCTTTTTCGGCGCGCAACGGGCTAAGAAATCAAAAGATTCCCTGAAGATTCCTCGAAAACTGCCTCTGTTTCTTGTTCTGGAGCTCCGAAGTGCGATTTTTCTTCCTGCGCGAAGTTTCGGCTTTCTGGCTGCTGACGACAGCATGACGTCGGCTGTACGGCAGATGACGTCAGCTGTGGTGGGTCCCTGGTACAGAATGACATGGTGAGGTGCTGATATTGGAGGTAATGTGATGGACTAGCTCCGATGCGATCGTAATATCGCATCTGCAGGGAATGGAGGGTGCTTGAGTTTGGCATTTGGCGCTTGCGACCGCCAATATCGCGTCGGGTGGTGACGGATGGGTCATAACTTGCATGGAGAGGAAAGTGCGATCTTGCGATGCGATCTGGCTTTAAGGTTCTGCGGAGTGTAAGTTTTGGGCGGAAAGAGAAAGTAGGTGGGTGCGAAGGGAATTTTGAGGTTTTGGAAGGGATCCGATTACCTCAGAGGGATTTTATACTCTGGAAGGAGTCCATTGTATCTGGGAGATGGTTTGGAGGTTAAGGGTTCTTGCTTAGTTTCTGGTAAACTGAGCAATTCCCGGAGGTACTTATGGTTATTTTTCAACCAGGGGGAGGGATATGTATATAGGGGATGATTTGCATAATATTAGTAGGGGGATGGAAAAATATAGGGAGCTAAATAATAATGTTAGTGGTTAATATGGAGGTGGTAAGAAAGCGCTAAGTTCGAGAGACCTTAGGCTATTACAAGGGGGTAGGACCATTCTTTTAGGGAAAGTATGGAACAACTTTGAGTGAAGCAGATCTTTACTCAAGCAAGTGTTATGAAAATGATGGAACTTAAGAGGTGTCAAGCAGGTCTTGACCTCTTTTGGGGAAGTTAGTTAATGATTGGGGAAAGAAGAGAAGGGGAGTTAGTAATACCTCTTGTGAGCTTGTCGCATAGAATTACCTGCTGATTGTGTCCTGAATGAGATGACACCCGAAAGTCTGGAACTGATCAGCAATTAGGATTCAGCAACCTCAGAACTACCTACCCAGCCTACTTACCTAGCATTTTTTCTTCTTTTGATTTGGGTGCACTTAGAATTGCAAACCCATCTTTCATTTTTCTTTTGATGCTTTCCTATCTACATACTACCCTTATTTCTTCCAAGGGCCCAGATTAAGCTGTTGGGCTCCTCTGCTTCTCCACCTATCTAAGAATCCTCCAAGATTAAGCTGTTTGGACAGATTTACATTCTCTACATTCTAAAACAGGAAATTTAAACATAGGGAGACCAAGAATAGGCTATTTTTGGACCTCCCTTTAACTGAAAATTTGGCGATACCTGGATAACTTTACAAAATTTGAAAGGCAATTGAATGAACTTGAAGTAGCCTTCTTCATTTGGAGACTGTTAAGCAAATATGGAGCATTGCAGCATGCAAAGTACGACATATTTGGCCTGTAAAATGTCAATCATGAAATATGAATAACCTGTTGCAGCAGGAAGCTAACAGAACCTTTGATGTTGGAAGACTTAGCTTTATCCTTGGCAATGTCCTAAAGCTTCTTCATGTAGTCTTTTCTCGCCATTAACTTGTCATTGATTACAAATAATGAAGGAAGACCTTTCTTATTCAATGCATCTATCCTATTGAAAAACTTGTTAACTGCTACTTCTAGAGTGTGACACTTCTCTATCAGCTGCACAACCAAGTTCTTCTTTGTTAGAACTTTCTTCACCTCCAGGATGGTTTCTGTTCTATCATCCACTCTTATATCATCTAGCTCATATATGTTTTCGGAGTTTAGGAACTTTATGATGTTGTTGGCTGTAACAGGCATTTCCCCTAATTGAGCATTGGTAGTGGTGATGGTATGCTTGGCCTTTTCCATCAACTCCTTTTGCTCAAATATAATCTAGATACATGGCCAGATTTCATCTATCTCCTTAATGATATTCTTCTAGATGATTTCTTTAAGACGAACTAGGGTGTAGCCAATATAAGATTCAACTGCTAACTTCTTCCATGCTTCTATCTAATTTTGAGCTCTCTAAAGCTCTGTTGCATGAAAAACATTAGTTTTCATTTGATGATCCTCTAGAATTTTCACTGGATCCTGTAACTTTTTGATCTCTTTGGTTTGGAGAGACATGTTTTACACAACATTTGCCAACTGATCTACAACATCTCCTGTACTTGTTGTAGGAGATATGGCTATAGGAATGTATGTGATAGGAAGTGATTCCAAAGGGAAACCAATCTTTTTAGTGGCTTTCTCCATTTCTTTAATCAATTTCTCCATCTTTGTCTCCATTTGCTTAAGTTGTGCACTTTCCTCCATGATGAGCTTCATCATATCTGCCTTTTGTGTCTTCATCTCTTCAATATCCTTAGTGAGAGGATATTTTGTAGCTTGCAGTTTAAAAGGCTTCCTCAATGCTTCTATGTCTAAATTATTTTTCTTCACAAGTTCCTTTGCAACATTGATGTTTGAAGGTTCATAACCAAGTTTCATCACCAAGTCCTCCAGGGTTTTAACCTTGATTTCTTTGGCAAGTGCAAAGACCTTCTCCATATTTAGCCGTGATTGGACATTTGCTAATGTAACTTGTATTTTAGACAAACTCATGGTTGTGTTAGCGAGAGTAGAAAAGATCATTTCCCTAGTCTGGTTATACATCTCTCATTTTATCAATGGGATGTATATCCTTTGCATCAAACTCAAAAGTTGTCTTCTTGTAGTTTGATGCTACCTTGGGTTGGGGAACTTGTGCTTGGAGGAATGCCATTTGCATTTTTCCTTTTTTTGAATCAAAGGATGACAGGAGCCTGCTTTGAGCACTAGAGGTATGCTTCCAGAACTGATTGTAGGTGTTAATATTCAAGCTTTCATTTCTTACTTTTATCTCCTTGAAGATCTCCATTATACTCTTCTTTGTCTTCCATGAAGTAGATGCAATGGTCTGCATAATCTTATGATACTCTTGTGAAGTTGTGGAAGTAGTAGGAGATAGTGTGCTGTGATCACCCACTAATGAGGAAACAAGTGGCTCATTAGTTGTGAGAATGTTTTCCTCATCTGAGTCCTTGCTCAGGCTTAATTTCGAACTAAGCTTGGTCTTCTTTCTATACATGATCTTGAATCCTTCACTAAAAATGTCAGTCCCTAAAGGGAACTCTTCCTCTCTACTTCTCTTGGTTGTTTTCTCCTGCATGGTAGGACTCTACACTATAGATTATGATACTAGTGGTTCTTCTTCCTCTTGTAGGGTATTCTCAACCCATTCTAGTTGATTTTTGTATTTCTCTATCTCTGGCGTGGATGTGTGAAAGTAAGGAGTATAATTGTTTTCTACTCTTAATTTAGAAATGATCCCTAGTGGATCATATGACCAGGTAAATATAAGGCTGAATTGCATTTTCTTTAAGAGATTATCTGCTTCTTCCCCTGCTGCCCTATTATTGCAAATGAAAGGGCCAATTTGTGTTTCAATTTTAAGATGGGACTTCTCCTTGGTAGCAACAAAGTGGATTTCATCCATATTCATCATATGTATTATGTACTCCAGAGAAAAAATCCTCATTGGGAGGAATTTAGGTAGCTTGTAAGGTGGAAGCTCACATCCAAAAATTCTCAACTTTTTATAGTGTTGGTAGAGGTACCAATCCCCTATCTGAATTCGGTATGATAACTGCAACACCTTTCTTATTTCTTCATTGATCCTCGGTTCTATCTTGCTGCTTAGAAGACTCATTGCTGGATGCACACTGTGAACTGTTTATATGTGTATTCCTTTTTTTCCTTCATGATTCACCATAGTAGTCCAAAAGATGACTAACTATTGGTTCCCTTTTGCATTCAATTTTTGCAAGGAAAGGTTGATGGTGTCCCCTTGAAAGTATAAGAACATGTAAACTAACACAGAGGCATATTTGAATACCTCCTCAATTGGAAATTTTGTAAGCTTCTAATGAACTGATTCTGAAAGAAATTGAATGAAGTTAAACAAAAGGGAGGGCTTAGAATCAACAGAGAAAATGGACAAAAATCCTATGATAGCCTCATCTACCCACTGATTATAGTAGTAGCCAAGGAGGTAGGAAAAAGTTGTGATAATATGCTTGGTTCTCTCAGGGAAAATAGAGGAGGGATAGGGAGGAGTTTTCTTTGGTAGTGAAGCATCTCCTATCAAAAAACTTTCCAAGGTTTTGGCCCTCTTGGCAAAGTCCAATTTCTAGTAGAGGTCAATTAGTGCTTCATAGGAAAATGGGGTAGCATTCTCTACTATGGCGGCTTGCATCATCTGATCAATGGCATGAGGAGTAATGGTAAAGATAATTTCTCCAGTTGGGGTAATGATGGCCCTTTGGCTTGGCAAATAGGATGTATGACACTTCCTAACAAACTTTGGGGTACTATGGGTATGATGAAAAATGTAGTGGGGTAAATTAGACTCCCACATGTGGATATAATTTGATTTTTCAATGCACTTGTCCTCGAGCCAAAAATACATCTCAAAGAGGTCAAATTCATAGAAATTCTCATGAATTTTATAGTCTTTGTTAGCCATAGGAACGTGATGAAGATCCATGGGAGGATAGACCAGAGGATTGATATTTTCCTCTGGTCCTTTTTCCTTTGGAGGCATCTTGGCTATGGTAAGAACAAGAGTGAAAATTAGATTTAAGGTTTGAATATATAGAGGGAAATCAGCTTTTGGAGGAAAAAATAGAGGCAATAAGTTGAAAATAATGAGGGGACAATGTCAGTGGCAGGTAGAAACAATCGAAGTTTTAGTCCAAGAACCTATAACAAATCAATAATAGAGCCAACACATGAATTTAGTAACCTGTTCATAAGTGGAAATGAGGTTTATATAACAGTGTGGATTTTCCATTGAAGGTGGCACAGGGGTGTTGAATTAATGACTAAACAATTAATTGCTTAACAGGTTAATTCTAGAGGGAATGAATGTGATTTGATGGAGTTAACGAACAAATTACATGGTGTAAGGTAAGTGGAAAGAGAACAGTGGGTAGGTATTAGGAGTGAGGGAAAAAAAATTTGGAGGGAGGGGGGAGAGTGTTTAGTGGTTTCACCCGAGGGGGATCAGAAACATTATGGTGATGACACATAGAGGAGGGCATGGTTTTGTATACCACCTATTTCGAATCTCCGCCACCCCGAAAGTAAAGCTCAGATGGTGAAGGGGGACCGAAATATCATGTGGGCCATCAGATCTTGGGAGGTAAGTGGAGATGAAGCATGATATGGTGAAGCGTTAACTTATGGCATGACGGGACACCCAATGGGGCAGGTGGAGATTAATATACTTAATAAGTTACGAATATGTGTGATATATGAGGGGTGTTAAAACGTAGTGATAAGTGGGTGGAGTGTAATGTGAGTGGAGGGGTAATATTGGGATTTAAACTTCGGGATAGGATTAATACCAAAATAATTGATATATAAAACTTAGAGTAAATCTTTACTCCTATGCCCTTTTTTTCTGCGCATGAAAACAATATTTGATAATTCACTTGTGGCACATTTTGACTAGCAGCCTGTGCATTTATAAAAACATGAAATGAGGCCTTTCTTCTCTTTCTTCTTCCCTAGCATCTTATTTTCCTTTTGCCTTCTTTATTTAGGGTAGTTAACACCTAACATTTTATTGATATGGATGCCTATATAACATTAAATTGGCCTAACATTTTAACTTTTCTTTCTTTTGCATCCATATCCTAACTTAACATTTTAAAATTATTTTTGACTAATATGCTAACTTATCAAAACCAATTAATGTTACAATATCGGCTCGAGTTGAGGACTGCTTCCCTCTGTGGGATGCAGAGAACAAGAAGATCCAAGTGCCTTCTCCTCAGGCTATGGAGGCTTTGCTGAAATAGATACTCACTTGCAAATTCTTCAAAAATAAAATAAACTCTCTAGATATTTACAGATGATGAATGAATGAAAATCAATACAGAATGTAATGTTTCAGGTATCTCCCATTGACTAGCAATGAGGAATACTCTCCTTCCAGATTCTATAGGATGAATATATTGTTCCCTTTGACTTCTGCAATGCTAAATGGACCAAACCATAGGTTGCCAAGATTTGCATGCTTGCCTTTATCTTCTCTCCTTATATCCCATCAAAGCACTAGGTCACCTTTCTTGAAATTTCTTTCTCTAAACTTTCTATCAAACAGTTCTTTCATCTTATTTTGGTATTTTCTTAGCTTGTACTCAATTTCATCCCTGTCTTCATTCAACTCAATAATTTGATTAATTCTTCTTAAGAAATCATATTTTTCCTCATAGGATTCCTGGAGGAATATCATAACAGGTAAAGCTAAATGAGTAGGAAAAACTACTTCCTTGCCATAAACTAATTGGAAAGGAGACTTGCCTATTGATCTCTTAGGAGAAACTCTGTGTCCCCAAATGGAAAAAATAATATGGTTGTCCCAAATCTTTTTATGGTCTTCAAGAGTCTTATTAATGACCTTAAATAAGCTCTCGTTGTAGGAATCTGCTAGCCCATTAGCCTGTGGACAGTATGGTGTTGAATGGTGTAAAAGGATTGAATAGTTTTGATAGAATTCAATCATTTTAACACTATTGAAAGTTGTTGCATTCTCTGTAACAATCTGTTGTGGACATCCAAAGCTTGATAGGATGTTTTCTTCAAGAAATTTAATCACAACAATATTAATTCCATTTTTAATAGGTATGGATTCTACCCACTTGGTAAAATAGTCTGTAGCAGTTAAAATCTATCTATGTTGATTACCTAATTGTGGATGAATTTCCCCTATAAAGTCCAATCCCATTGTAGAAAAGGAGAATGGACGAATATTGGGACCAAAGGAAGTGCTCACAATTTCTGTTTTCCTACAAATAATTGGCATGGTTTCCAACTTCTTGCTCTTGCTCCAACTTCTTTGAAAAGTGTGGGCCGATAGGAACCTACATTAAAAATTTTGTAGCTTATTGCTCTCCAGGCATATTGTCCATCACAAAACCCTCCATGAAACTGATCTATGATTCCCTCTGTTTCATTTTAAGTTAAACATAGAAGAAAGATATTAATATGGTCTTTCCAGTATAGATTAGCATTGATAATGCAGTATTTTACTGCTTTAAGCTTTAGAGCTTTGCACTACTTAAAATTAAGATCAACTGAACAAACAATGTAAACTTTGAAACGGGAACTATAAAATCAAAAAGGGAACTCTGGCCAAAAAACCCCAACAAAACATCAAAAACAGTGCTCAAAATGAAAAGTGTGTATACTGGAATGATGTTTTCATTTGTTAGGCGTCGATTTTGAACATGTTTTAAAATTGGCAGTGACTACAAAATGTACTATGAAATTTTCGTGCAAAATATAGCTTCAAAATGAAAGTGATGACACTGGAACAATGATTTTTTTTTAGGGTCAATTTTCAAAATTTAAAACAAATGATAATAAAACCAAATTTTTATGTGTCAAACAAAGTTGGCTATGCAGGAAAAAACACACTAATGTTTTTGGTAGAATAACATTTTTCTTTCCTAAGTATAAATTTAACATGTTTTCAACCATAACATGCTAGATACAAAAAAATTGAAATTTTTTCAACTATAAAATTAAAAAACCATGACATTATGAACAAATTACATCACTAAATGCATTCAAAAGTCATTATTTGTATATTGAATAAAACATATTTTATATCTCTAATTTAATATTGCATTGTAGATATTTTAAACGGTAAAATTTATCATAATTAAGACATATAATCCAACAACATAAAAATGCCTCATAACTTCTCATTTAACACCATATGGAAAACATTAATTTTATTTGAAGATACGATGCATACATCAGTTATATAAGTTGTCTTAACCAATTATTCAAAATCACTCATGTTTTCTAGAACACCATCAGAATTCACATCTTCAGATGAGCGATTGGATACTGACGAAGGTGTTCCATATTCTTCTCTTTCATCAACTAGCACCCCATCTGAGTCCACATGCATGCCCAACATTTCAGGTTTCAAAATTATTCTAGATCTACGACTGGTTTTAGGTGACTCCCATGTCAACATTGTTCCTTCTGGTAACAACCTTTTCAGAATCTCTATCATCTTGAAGCGAAAAGTTCCTCTCTTTGTTAAATTGAAGTCATAAACAAGTATGTCTACATCCTCCAATTTTAATATGTCTGTGCGGTGACGATTTACATTTGTACCCTTTATTTTTCTTTTTCCGCCATTTTTTTGTCAACTACCATCTCTGGCTTATACACACCATTGAATGGGTGTGTATTTGTGGCATACCAATG
>APFE031221156.1:133937-154618 GCA_000404065.3 Pinus taeda | reverse complement strand
CTGGAAAAATGACTAACCTTTCATGTGGCCCCCTATGGAAAGGAAACAACAAGTGGGAGAATGTTGGGTTGTGTTATATTTTTTCCACGTAGTTAATAGGGGGTTTGAAGGGCACCCGTAACCCCACTTTATGGGTTCCAGGGCAGCGCCCCAGAAAATTTTGGTTTTGGACCCTATGTTAGGTTGGGTGGAGCCACCTATGGTTTTGTGGATGATTTTCGCACACGTTTTTTGGACGCGATGGTTTTTTGGTCCATGGTATTAGATGCGATGGTTTTCGGTCCATGGTATTGGACCCGATGGTTTTCGGTCCATGGTATTGGATGCTTTGGCATGTATAAATATGTATTGTAACATTGAAAGGAACATAATGAAAAATCAAGCTGGTAGTCCCGGTTTTGGGATCCAGGGGAAAAAATCTGTGTATATGTGTTTTATGTGTTATGACCTCGCATTGTTTATTTTCTGTGTTTTAGAATTCGTATGCAGGTAATTTATGTATGGGGTTAAAACCTACACACCAAGCACGTGAACCTCACTTCTCGACGACAAAGCAAACCACTCTCATGTGCTGACAAGCAATAGTTGAGGCAAATCCTTAAGATAATGGAAACCAGGCCATCATACGAGATGGGACTCCCACACCAAACAGTGTGAGGTCTAATTGGAACTTCATATGGGGTGATCCCCTGAATTTTGGCAGATCCAGCACTATCACCAAATCCGATGTTGATCATGTCGCTGCTTGTACTTCATACTTGACTTCTCTAGGATGTCGTGAGCCTGCTGCAAAATGCGTTAGATGTGTTCAATAAATTTGGTCGCTTTATAAGCCTCAGACAATACATGTGTGCATTGTGTCTGTGTAATCATTTGAGGCATGTCAACATCAATTAGACACAATGGTTGAAATCCTAGACCCACTTCAAAGGGACTCTAATCATTCAAGCTATGGAGAGTTGTATTATAATGGTGCTACACTTATGGAAGACTCTCATCCCAAGTTTAAGGATGCTTGGAGTTGTACATGCAGAGTATGTGCACTATCATCCTATTGGCACCCTTTGTCTAGCCATCAGTCTAGGGATGGAAGGCAGTTGACTTGGTGAGCTTGGTGTCCAATAGTGTCCAAAGGCTTGACCAGAATGTGCTCAGGAACCTGCTATCTCGATCTAATATAATGGTCTGTGGGATCCCAAAATGCACCCATACTCGTTCAAAGAAGAATTTGGTAGTTTCCTCTACGCTGATACTAATATTGTAGGCTTCCAATATAACCATCTTAGAAAATATTTCCACGACCATGAATACAAATTCATTACTATGCTTGGTAGGAGGGAGGCCAGACATATAGTCCATGGATATGGATTCCCATGACTTGCTAGGAGTAGGAAGTGGAGTGTACATGCCTTTCTTCTTGATGGTTGGCTTGGCAATGGCATAGGTAGTGCAGGATATGATGTATTTCCCAACATCCAGTCAGATTTTGGGCCAATAAGAGTACTTTTGTAGTACAAACATAGTTTTCTCCACACCAAAGTGTCATGAGAGCCAACTGTAGTGCGCCTCCCAAATCAGCTTGGTACGCTCTCTTAAAGGAACAAAAGGGTGGCCCAGGTAGCATAATAATTCATCCTAAAGTGGAAATCAAGAAATTTCTTTCCATCTACTAGAATCTAGTATGTGGAGGTGAACTCTAGATCATTTGTGTATAATTGCAGCCATCTAGAGGTCTCATGACCATAAGCGTTGAGAAAAATAGTCAGTGTTACAAATGGGGTCCGGCTGAGGCAGTCTAAAACATGATTGGTATTTCCCTTTTTGTATTTAATATTCAAGTGGAATTATTGCAAATATGTAGACCACTTCTGATGGCAATCGTTTTTCAACTTCCCCTGTGTCTGTATAAACTAACGAGGTCGGTGATTAGAGTGGATGATCGTCTCCTTCCCTATAATGTAGTACTTCCACTGTCGGAAAGCATACATAATGGAAAACATCTCTTTATAATAGGTACGATACTTCCAAATTGTATCGGAAAGTGTCTCACTATGATAGGCCAATGGATGCCCATGCTGGGTGAGGACTACACCAATATCATAATCTGAGGTGTTTGTATCGATTTCAAATGGTTGCTACAGGTATGGCAGGGTGAGTGCCATTGCAGAGAAAAGGTGATCCTTCAACTCAATGAACCCCTTTTGTTGTGACTTGGACCAGGAAAATGTTTCTTTCATCCCACCCTTAGTAATATGAATCAACACGAACCTCTGATAAAAAATTTCAAGGCCCAAAAGCTATGAAGCTCCATTAGAGTGGTCAGGGTTGGCTAATCCTGAATGACTTGGATCTTAGTTGGGTCCAAAAGCACGCCATGTTCATCTATGATGTAACTCAAGTATTGGACCTGTCACATGCCAAAGGTTCATTTCTCTAAGTTGGTACACAGCTTCTATTTCCGAAGGGTTTGAAGGACCTGTCGAATGTGTTACGAGTTCTCTTCCCAACACTTGCTAAAGATGAGGATGTCGTTCAGATAAACCACCACGAACGTATTTTTCAAGGGTTACAATATGTCATCCATTAGCCTCATAAAAGTAGCACGGGAATTTTTCAACCCAAAGGGCATAACCAACCATTTGAAAAGGCCTTCCTTGAATTTAAAGGCTGCCTTCCATACATTTATGGCCTCTACTAGAACATGGTGATAACCACACTTTAGAACGATCTTGGTGAAATACTTGGCCCCCTTGAGTTGGTCCAGCAAGTGATCAATATCTGGGATTTGATACCTATTCCTAATAGTGATTTTGTTTAATGCCCGATAATCAATGCAAAGCCTCCAAGTCCCATCCTTCTTCTGTAAAAGTACAATAATTAGGGGTCTTTTGAGGTCTAAAATGGGCCTCCTAAGGAAATTATAAAATAATAGAGGAAGTAATAAAATAAGATTAGATTACATCATCAAATTTTAGAGGGAAAAAATAAAAATGTATTTTTTCAACTCGTATTTTCAACTTATCTCCCTATAGGTTTACTCAAATTTCGAGTAGAAAGACTTGTTGGATGAAGAATTTGATTCCTAATCCAAAGAGTACCCATGCTGCATACTTTCGATGGACCCTACAACACTAAAAATGATAAATACATGAAAAACATGATTTCAATCACATGTTTTCATGTATTTCTCATTTTTCGTGTAGCAGGGTCCATCAAAAGTATGCAACATGAGTACTCCTTGGATGAGGAATTACATTTTGCATATAATGAGTACTCTTACTCGAAATTTGCATAAAACCTTAGGGAGATAAGTTGAAAATATAAGTTGAAAAAGTAGTTTTATTATTTTATTATTTTTTTACTTTTTTACTTTTTTACTCCAAAAATGGTGAATCATCCCCCATGGTTGACATTATCATCTTGAATCCTATTGGTTCTTATAAATATTATTTTGGTTGTACATTTTTCTTAGGAG
The DNA here is from genome assembly GCA_000404065.3 of Pinus taeda. Taxonomy (NCBI): domain Eukaryota; kingdom Viridiplantae; phylum Streptophyta; class Pinopsida; order Pinales; family Pinaceae; genus Pinus; species Pinus taeda. Next base: position 151,143 of record APFE031221156.1, on the reverse strand, counting down.
GCCCATTTTAGACCTCAAAATTCCCCTAATGCGGGCTCCCACAAGGCGAGGAACTTGGTCAGATGTACCCTTTTTGTAGCAACTCCTAGATTTTCCACTTGATCTCTTCATTTTCCAAAATGGAGCGACGATATATTATCAAGTTGGGTAGAGGTGCTCTGGGAGTCAGACTAATTGAATGCTTGACCTGACAATGCGAGTGTACCCCTGTGGGTGAGGAGAAGATGTCCCTATATTCTTCCATGACCATATCAAACTACGTCTACTACTTGGAGGAACCCTTCCCGAGGGCCATGGATGTGGCCATGACCTTCCCCTTAGTTTGAGAGTGAATAAAAAAGAAAACAAATTTCCCAATATGGGAGATGACCTTACTGCATTTCTTGGCAGAGATCAAAGAGATGGTGGTAGGTGGGGCTACCTCTGGTATCCTGTAGAACTTAGTACCCAAAACAATAATAACAGAGCAAGGTCTAGAATCATATACAACATGCCGCTTCCATAAGTATGGTTTTCCTAATAATAAAATACAAAATTCAAGAGGATCGTCATCACACAGTACCTCATCTATGAATGGCTTGATGTTGTAGGGAAGGTGAAACTGGTGGCTGACGCGAAGATCTAGTCCATAGTGAAGCCACCAGATGGTGTACGACTATCGATGTGTTGTAGTCAATAGGCCTAGCCGCTTCGCGACCTCTACTGAAATGAGGTTCTTTTGGCTCCTGCTATCAACAATGAACTGTAGTGAAGAACCCTTCACCCACATCTATAAGTGGAATAGGTGCTCCTCTTCTTCTAAATCTTGAGGCTTAATCCTTTTGATCTTGGTGGTGGCCATAGTGGCACTGGGATCTACATCAATTATCTACTTCCCTTTGTCATTCTCCTTGTCAAGTTCCGACTCAAAGTCGTAACATGCGTCAGACTCAAAACCCTTCAACTTGGCCACAAGTGACTCCTTGGCCCAACACTCACTTGTGTTGTTTGTGGAACTCCTATGGAACTCACACCACTTTCCTATGTCCTTCTTTTTCTTCATGGTGTTGTTATTTTCTTGTAGCTTCAGTGGGTTATCCTGGTCGCCCTGCCTTGGCTTTGTCCTTTTCTCTGTAGTTTGGAGGCACCTTTCCCTTACTTCAGATTCGTATATCCAAAGTCTCACTTTTTCTATTTAAGCTTTTTCTCTATCTTGACAGTGTATCGGTATGGCATGCCGAGCGAGGAGATGTCCAGGAAATCCATCTCATCCTTGATGTACATGTGTAGGTAGTCATGGTACTTGAGTATCAAATGTTTCTCAGATTCCTTGATACCCAACTTCGTGCGAAGGGTATGTAAAACATTGGTAAAGCATTACATGGCTTGGTCCTTCAGTTTGGGGGTATGTTGGGCCTAAGAATTATCCTTAAAATACATACACTTTCACTCCATTCACACATTTTCTCACCTCTATTCCACCACCATGTCACCACATCAGCTTCACTTTCATCATTAAATGGGTTACCATTGTGTTTTCCAAAACATTATTAATTCTTAGTATTTTTAAGTGAATTTGGGGTTAAACTTTAGAAAATAATATCCATATACGTATACCTAACAATTGGAATGGGAAATTTGACATGTGTAGGTATAAAGGAAGCTTCCAAGGCATCTGTATGTGGCACTCTATGTTCAAATTCGAATTTGAAGAGATCATGGACCTCATGGAGAAGATCATGGACCTCATGGAGGATAGGGTTATGTGTCACCATTGGTTGAGAAATATGTGGATCAAAGGAGGGAATAGTGGGTCTACATTTATGAGTTTGTTATCATAGCTTTTGTATAAATAGGAGTGTTATCTCCTTCATTTGTAATCTTCATTTTTGTAATATTCATTTTTAGAATTTAGAAACTTAGTTCTTCATTTGTAATTTTAGATTTTAGAGTCATTGTGATGTAGAGTTTAGGACCTCTTGGAATGTAGAACTTGGAGTTTGTAATTGCAATTTGCAATTGATGATAAATAAAGTGGATTGGATTTTCTTCTACATTTGACTTCTTTCTAAGCATGCTTGTGTAGCTATGGAGGGCCCCCATTGCCTCACTTGCATACTTGTTTTGGTATAGTAAGATTTCTTTCATTTATGTTTTTAATTTCATTAGTTTAAATATCTTGATGCTGGAAATATAAATGAATAGTCTCTTGTAAGAGAACCTTAATATTTCTAGTAATCAATTTGAATTATGTTTAAGTTCCTTCATTTCTTAGTTAATTGATTAAGATGTTAGAAATATTAATGGATAGTCTCCTGTAAGGGAGCTTTAATATTTCTTACACTTGTCACAATGTCTTTACATTTCATTTTGTTAAATGATTGAATAGGTGTTGGAGATCCCAATGAAAGACCTCTTGTAAGGGATATTTGGCATTTCTTCACCTAGCATAATTTAGTTGTCTCTAAATCCATATATATTGGATGATCCTTGAAGTTTAGTTACCCAGGTTGATAGTAAATGGAACTCTAATTTGCATCCACATTTTAGACCAAATAATCTCCCCCCCCCCTCGTCGTTCTTTCCCTCCTCCACAGGAGGAGGTTGGGATTTATGAGGCTAGTATTGCAAAGGTTTGACTAGTTCAAGCCCTAACTCCTTATTTCCTGACCTCGTTGGGGACATGCAAAGAAAAACAGAGAAAGAGTAGACTTCTCTGATACCACTAATCCAAATTTAAACATGAATGCAATAAATTATAGATATAACCACAAATACAAAGATACATCAGAAATAACACTTCATTTCATTAATATCAAATACTGAAATATTCTTACAAATAAAATGGAAATAAGTCTTGTTCAGGCAATGGTATCTTTTCTCTAAGAAGGGATGTGGCAGCTACATGCCTCTGAACTGTGTTACAATGAGGCTCAAGGGTCTATTTATTATTGGAAAACATGAGAAAACCCTAAACAACCAAAACTCTAGTCCCAGGAGATATAACACCAAGCATTTGTGGGCCTCGTTGGGGTTAGTTGGGCAACCAACTTCCCGAGGTCATAACTTGGTCATATTATCTCTATTTGGCATGTGTGATACCTTGTTGGAAAGGTCCCTTGGAGTATTAAAAGTTTTGTTGCAAGCCCATGCATATGGATTTGGGCTTACAGTGGACCTCAAAAAGACATCTTTTAGGGGGTCAAAACTGCTCCAGAAGTTCAAGACCCAAAAAACTACTAAAAATAGTAAATGTTGAAATAAAGGAAACAAATGAAACCCACTAGAGGTCTAGGTGGAATAGGTTGGAGTCCACCAATATCCAATTGGATCATTCCTCCCCCCTTAGGAAGGAATGGTCCCCATTGTGTGTAGAGCCTCCATGAGGTGAGGAAATTTCGGTTGAACCTAGTCCCTAGTGACCCACTTGCCTTGGTGTAGGAGTTGGCTAGCTTTGATAACCCAATATAGCTGGATATTCCATTGGAAAGTGTTCTTGACCTATGAGCCCATAATCTGATCAGTTGTGGCCTATTCCATGAAGTCTGGGTTTAACTCTATTGGTGAGAGTTGTTTTATAATGTCTCATGTGTCCAGTAATGGTGGGAAGTATAGTCGAAGGAAATCCACATTAAACACTGGGTGCAATTCAAGGAATGGAGGAATGATGATCTTAAAAGAATTATCTCCCACAACCTTGATAATTCTATAAGGACCATATCGGAGTGGCCTAAGCTTTTGATGGGCCCCAGTAAGGTGTTCTTTCAACAAATGCAACCAAACTTTGTCACCCACCTAAAACTTTTGTGGCACCCAATGTTGATTGTTGTGTAGGTAAATCCCCTCTACGGATAGAGGCGATCCCACTAGCCTAAATGGGGTCTAGCATCAATCAAACAACGCTAACACACAGGTTCCTAATTGAAAAGTAAAGACCGATGATGAGGGCCTACCTTGAATCCAACGCTAGTATTTGCAGAAGAGTCGTTGCTCCCGTTCTTTCACTTCAGCTGGTCACAATCCCCACGATCCTCATGAACGGACACCTACACATGCAAAGAACAACACAAATACAAGCATAAAACCAAAGAAATGCAACTATATATCAGTCAGAAATGATATAACTCTAACATCATCATAAAGACAATAAGAGTGGAACCATAATGATAGTCGTCTATTATTATTGATAAACAAAGAAGAATACAACCAAGTTCTGACGTCAAATCCTCCTTTGGCTGGGTATCAGCAACCATGCCTTGCAAAGCTTGTGGAATGAGGAACAAGCCTCTCTTCTCCTTGTTTACTTTGACAAATATCTCCTCCTTAAATATTTAGCCTATGGGGTGACCAAGATGCTCTTTAGCTGAGTTAGCAATCTCAGACTTTGACTAAATTTGGGCTTGAAGAGTATAATACTAACTAGATTGTCAAAGCAAAAGGGACAAGCTTATTAGATGGAGGAAAGAGTAGATCATCCACCAGATTCATGGATTGTCCTATCATTAGAGCTCCATGAGAGTGGACAACTACTCCTTCTATGGGATCGAGCCAACTGAACTAACTCAAATTGAATCAGTTCATGAATAGGTTAGGAAGAACCTTTGCAAGTTGGTTTGTTAAAAACTTTACCCAACTGGGCTGGCGCGAGTGCGACTTTGAGATAGAGCGCCAGCTGGCGCACCCTCTTTGGAGGATTTCCCTCATTGGCGCGAGTGATACAATGTGGAACAACGCCAATGGAAAAAGGGCTACTTTTATGGGTATTTTGCAGAAGGTGTCTTCGGGGCATATGAAGTACATACTCAAGGGGATACAATGCAAGTGTTTTCAGGTTATGTCACTTCTCACAGGTCCTGAAATAAGTCCTCGAATGTGCGGTAGAAGGTGTAACAGGGACGATGACAAATTACTATGTAACATTGATCATGTCATTTCTTTTACTTGGCATTTGACTTCTCCATAATCTCATGAAACTACTGGTGAATGTGTTGGATGTGTCCAATAAATCTAGTCACTTTATTGGCCTTGGATAATACATGTGTTAATTGTGTATGTGTAGTCATGTGAGGCATAGCAACATCAATTGCACACAATGGTTGAAATCCTAGACCCACTTGAAAGGGACTGCGACCAGTCCAGCTATGGAGAACTCTATTATAATTGTGTTGCACATATGGAAGACTCTCATCCCTAGTTCAAGGATGCTTGGAGTTGTACATGTGGAGTATGTGCACTATCATCCTATTGACGACCTTTGTCTGGCCATCAATCTAGGGATGGAACGCAGTCGACTTCGTGAGCTTGGTGTCCAATAGTGTCCAGAGGCTTGACCAAAATGTGCTCAGGAACCTATTATCCTGATCTAATATAACAGTCTGTGGGATCCCAAATCGTACCCATAGTCATTCAAAGAAAACTTTGGTAGTGTCCTTTGTGGTGATACTCTTCTTGCAAGCTGCCAATATATCCATCTTAGAAAATTTGTCCACAACCACGAATACAATTTCATTACCATTCTTGGTAGAAGGGAGGCCAAACATATAATCCATAGAGATGGATTCCTTCGGTTTCTTCAGAGTAGGTAGAGGAGTGTACAGGCCTTTCTTCTTTATGGGGTGCTTGGCAATGGCACAGGCAGTGTAGCATCTGATGTATTTCCCAACATCCATTCAGGTTTGGGCCAATAAAAACACTTTTTTAGTATAGCCATAGTTTTCTCCACACCAAAGTGTCCTGCGATCCGACTATAGTGTGCCTCCCAAATCATCTTGGCATGCTCACTTGAAGGAACATAAAGGTGGCCCAGGTAGCATAATAATGCATCCTAGAGGTGGAAATTAGGAACTTGCATTCCATATACTATAATTTGGTATGTGGAGATGAACTCTAGATCATTTTTGTATAGTTACAGCCATCTAGAGGTCTCAAGACCACAAGCATTGAGAATAGTAGTCAGTGTTGCTACTCGGGGCTGTCTAAGGTAGTCTGCAACATGATTGGTGCTTCCCTTTTTGTATTTAATGTTTAAGTGGAATTGTTGCAGATATTTAGACAACTTCTGAGGGTGATGGTTTTGTAACTTCCCCTATGTATGTATAAACTAAAGAGGTCGGTGATTGGTGTGGATGATCGATTCCTTACCCAGAATGTAGTGCTTCCACTATCAACAAGCATTCACAATGGAATACATCTCTTTATCATAGGTGGGGTACCTCCAAATTGTATCTGAAAGTGTCTCACTTTGATAGGGCATTGGATGCCCATGTTGGGTGAGGATTGCACCAATAGCATAGTCTGAGGCATCTGTCTCGATTTCAAATGGTTGTTGCAGGTTTGGCAAGGTGAGTACCCATGTACAGTAGAGGTGGTGCTTTAACTCAACAAATGCCTTCTGTTGGTTCTCAGACTAGTAAAAATTTCCTTTTTCCCCACCCTTAGTAATCTAACTCAAAGGCCAAGTAATATGGGATAATCCCAACACGAACCTCCAATAAACATTTGCAAGGCCCAAAAAGCTGCGAGGCTCCATTAGAGTGGTTAGGGCTAGCCAATCCTAAATGATTTGGGTCTTAGTCGGGTCCACAAGAATTCCATGCTCATCTATGATGTAACCCAAGTATTGGACCTAGCTCGTGACAAAGGTGCATTTCTCCAAGTTCACACACAGTTTGTGCCGCCGATGGGTTTGAAGGACCTACCAAATGTGTTGCAAGTGCTCTTTCCAACTCTTCCTGAAGATGAGGATGTCGTCTAGATAAACCATAATGAACGAGTTGGTGAAGGGCCACAAGATGTCATCCATTAGCCTCATAAAAGTAGTAGGGGCATTTGTCAACTCGAAGAGCATAACCAACCATTTGAAAAGGCATTCCTTGGATTAAAAGGCAATCTTCCATACATTTTTGAGCTCTATTGGATCCTAGTGATAACCAAAATTCAAATCGATTTTAGTGAAATACCCCTTGATTTGGTCCAGCAGTTCATCAATCCATGGAATTGGATACCTGTTCCTAATAGTGATTTTGTTTAATGACAGATAATCAATGCAAAGCCTCCACGTCCCATCCTTCTTTTGTAAAACTACAATCGGGCTCCCATAAGGTGAGGAACCTAGTCAAATGTGCCCTTTTTGCAGTAACTCCTGGATTTGCCAATTGATCTCTTCATTTTCCATAATGAAGCAACAATATATCAGCGTGTTGGTTAGAGGTTATTTGGGAGTCAAATCGATTGAATGCTTGACCTAACAAGGTGAGGGTACCCCTGTGGGTGAGGAGAAGATGTCCTTGTATTCTTCCATGAACGTATCAAATTTCTTCTGCTGGTTGGAGGAACCCTTCTCAAGGGCGATGGATGTGGCCATGACCTTCCCCTTACTTCGAGAGCAAATAAAAAAGAAAACAAATTTCCTAGTCTCAGAGATGACCATACTACATTGCTTAGCAGAGATCAAAGAGATGGTGGTAAGTGGGGTCTACCTCCTGTATCTTGTATAACTTAGTACCCAAAGAACTCATAAGAGAGTGAGGCTTAGACTCATATACAATATGTCGCTTCCATAAGTATGGTTTTCATAATAATGAATCACAAACTTCAAGAGGAGCGACATCACATAGTACCTCATCCGTGAATGGCTTGATGTTGTAGGGAAGGCGACATTGTTCGTTGATGCGAAGATCTCGTTATTGGTGAAGCAACTCAATGGTGTACTACTGTGGATGTTTTGTAATTGGTAGGCCCATCCACTTCATGACCTATGCTAAAATGAGGTTCTTTTGGCTCTTGTTGTCAACAATGAACTACAACAGAGAACCCTTCACCCACATCTTTGAGTGGAATAGGCACTCCCCTTCTTCTGGATCTTCAGGATCAATCTTCTGGATCTTGGTGGTGGCCATAGTGGCATTGGGCTCCTCATCAATGATCTTCTTTCCTTTTTCATTCCCCTTGTCTGGTTCTGACTCAGAGTCGGAACATGTGTCAGACTTAGAAACCTTCAGCTCAACCACCAGTGACTACTTGGCCCTGCACTCACTTGTGTTATGAGTGGAGATCTTATGGAACTCTCACCACTTTCCCATGTGCTTATCTTTCTATGTGGTGTTGTTCTTTGCTTACAGCTTCGGCGAGTTATCCTAGGTCACCCCATCTTGGCTTTTCCCTTCTCTTTGTGGTTTGGAGGTTCCTTTCCCTTGCTTCAGATTTGCAAATCCAAAGTCTCATTGTTTTTTTCTTTTTAAGCTTCTGCTCAATCTTGACATGATATGAGTATGTTGTGCTGAGTGACAAGATGTCTAGGAACTCCACTTAATCATGGATGTACCTATGTAGGCAGTCGCGGTACTTGAGTACCAAATGTTTCTCAGAATCCTTAATACCCAACTTCGTGTGAAGGGTATGAAAAACATTCGTGAACTACGGCACGTCTTGGTTCTTTCCCTGTCGCAGTGTGGTCCACTTTATGTATTTAGCCTCATAGCTCCTAGTAGGGTAGTACTGCTCTTTGATGGCATCTTGTAACGAATCCCAAGTGGGTGCATCTGAAAATAGTGAGGGCATACTTTCATCCTTCTACTCATAGTAGGTTGCCCACCAGTCCTTGACGTGGGGGATGGCTTTCAGAAGAGAAAACGTAATCTTTTCTCGGCTGGAAAATCATGAACATAAAGTATCCTTCTCGCATATTTACCTATTTATCTATGGCGTCTGCATCTATCTAACCCTCAAATATGGGAATGTCAAAGTTGACTTGTACCTTAAAGGGTGTGGTGCTTCCAGAGTAGCTGTTGGAAGTAGATGTGTTTCCCTTGGGTAGTCGCTGAAGGATCTGGGAAAAGTTGTCCATCATCATGTTCCTCTGTCACTCAAGGGCTTCTTCGAACAAGATTTTGAAAGGGTCTCCTACCCCCTCTTCTTTATTTTCTTTCTCCATGGGAGACTATAGGGATTTGCGAGGCTGGTCTTGCAAAGGTTTGAACAGTTGAAGCCCTAACTCCTTATATCCGGACCTCATTAGGGACATGCAAAGAAAAATAGAGAAAGAAAAGACTTCTCTGGTACCACTGATCTGAATTTAAGTAGGAACACAACAAATTACAGATATAACCATAAATACAAAGATGTATCAGAAATAATGCTTCATTTCATTAATATCAAATACTCAAATATGCTTGCAAACAGAACGGAAATAAGACTAGCTCGGGCGATGGTAGTGTTGGTGTCCGAGTGTGAACAAACTATTCAACCCCCTTTCCCTACATTAATTCATCAATCTGGGTGCGTAGACTTTTCAAGGTAGCATGCAAGACATATGCAGGAGCAAGGTTACAATCTTACATCGATCAAGGGTTCGTGACTAAGAAATTAAAGCATCATTGTAACAGTGATAGGTATTAAATTGCAGACTTACAAAGACATTCACAACAATCTATGGAAATCTGTAACAGCAATAAGAAAATACATATAGCAAATAAACAACATACATAAAAGGAAAACATGCAGCACCTGATCAGAAGAGCGGGCCCAGCTCTCTGATCAAGGTTGTGTTAACTCACAACGAAAGATAGAACAGCAAAGGTACTTATACTTTATTAATCTGTAGAAGAGTTTTTACAATACATATCTCTACACAGCTAACCCTTCACACATGAATGAAACCTCTTTTATACAATACAGGGGTAATAACATCTTCCCCAAAACCTAGCAACTAAGTGCCTAAAAATATACAACAATTCAGAACAGCACTAGTGCCGAGAGAGCGAGAACGGAAATGATCCAAAATGGATTAAGAAAACTACGAGTTGGTTATGTTGTTTCAGCATTGCTGAATAGCCGCTATGAATCATGGAACTGCTGCTACACGCTGTGAGATCAACACATGTTCCTCGAAATCTGTGGACATAACAAGTTTTAGTGGTTCGCAGCGGTAAAACCCTCGTGACTTTACTTCATTAATTAAATATTTCAAGAGACGGAGAAAGGGGTGTACCTCATAGGTTTATCATAGTAAATGCATGTTAATGAGTGCAAAAAAGACAAAAGAATGGGTGGAAATGGAAGGAAAAGTTAAGCAGATTTGGTGCCCAACATCTCCCCCCAACTAGCCTTCTACATGCCCTCATGCAACTCGCCGCCTCCACAGGTTAGGGTTAAATCGGCTATGGTCCTCGTGGAGATGTGCAAGATCATATTCCTTTGCCATATCTATTCTTGGAACCTTGTACCCCTCTGAAAGAAGAACTTCCTTCCACCAATTGTCTAGTACATTATACGTTGGGGTATAGTGCTCTCCTGGCAACCAAATGACAAGGAACCTGAACCCGATTCCCATCCATTGGACCCCACATGTTTGGACGCATGCCACATATCATGGAACCCTACTTAGTGCCCCAAATGGTTCCCTAATCCGGATGGATGTAGGTGACATCATCCACCTTTTCTGGCAACTATCGAGGACCTCATCGTGAAACGTTACTATTTTTTTGACACAAAGATCAATGCACCACCTTTGTGTCCTCAACATATGTTCTATGTTCCCCTAAATATCTAAAAAGGTGTTGTGCTTATTGTACATAGTCACTGACCACTCATGCTCTTCTCTCATCATGAGAGGCTTTATGGTCTGACTTGACTCAAACATATTGAAGCCTTCTGCCAGCTTATCTGATTGAGAGTGTAGGAGGTGAAAGCCCTTAAATGAATGTCCCCTACATATGGAACCAGATTAAATTATTTATCAGCACACAAGAGATATCCATGCAGATAAAACTCACACATCAAGTATTGAGTTGCTAAATCATGGGCCCTCAATATCCGAAGGAACTGTACCCCATCCTCGATCTCAAGACTGATTTCCTTCTTAATGCTCTCCAAACAAAAGAAAAGAAATTGCTCATGCAAGAACATAGCATAGGTAGAAGCAGGAGGGCGACATGCAATTACCTCCTATGCCAGGCTGAACATTTGTTCTTTGTCATCCTTCAATTCTGTCACTTATGCCTCCAACAATTCCACCTTGAGTTGCTGCTTTACATGCCCCAATCGCAATACATCCACGCGTTCCACAAGTTCAAAGATAGCCCTCAATACCTGTTCTTGAGCTCTCTTCACTTCATTATGATATCGGGCCATGATGGATTTCCAAGTTTGAATTTCAGTTGTCAAGGAGAACTCACAATCCTTGAACAATTTCTCAATAGGGTCTGCTTGAATGGAAACAGAAGTTTTCACCAAATTTTCCACCTGTGTTTCTACGTCAGCCATCATTGCTTTGGGCTTCTTAGCCCGTTGTCTATAATTCATCACCTGTTTCTTTAGTCGGTGCACCTACCTTCTGTTAACACTCAGGTTGTCCCTAAGCTCCTGAAGGGATACGGCCGAGGTAACCACAAACTAATCTTTGGACTGCAGGTTCTAGCCTACCTGCAATCAGAGAGGGCTCTCTCTTAATGATTTTGTTGATGATGATTTTAGGCTAGCTATTGGGTTCAAAGGGTTTTGTGTTTGGTGGTAGGAAGGATGATGCTTTCAAACAGAGAGGAATGCATAGTGTGATAAGTTCAAACCATTGAGCATGGAGTCAAGGAGTAGGACTACTGGTGTGTTTTCTTGGTCACAAGAGGAAAATGGAGCAAGGTAGCTGCAAATAAAACAACCTTCAAGCTAAAAGAGATGAAATGAAATCTAAGGAATGAGAGGCAATTAAGAATCTCTCACTCACCTTAACAGAGGGAAGGTGAATAAGCTCTATCTAGGGGCAGTTAAGAATCCCTGGATAACTGTCATACATGGGTGAATCAGGGCAAATATGAGCCATGTGGAATCCATATTTATGCCTAAATAGATGAAAACATAAGGAAACAGCAGAAACTGAGCATAGAGTGCAGTTTAAACAAGTTATAAGCTAATCTTTCTTTCTGCTATTTAGATGGTGATTTATGAATGAAAAAAAAAAAAGTAAGAAGCACTTATTGAGTCATCTAATAGCACAAGAATTCCACAGTCACTCTTCAACCATTAAACACAGCAAACAATCCATTCTCCAAGCTTGTGAGCAGTCTTTGATTATAGAAAATATCAGATATACAGTGCGAGTCTCTCCTGGATCGAATCAGCCAACTAACAACCACCCCTATCCCATTGTTCAGGGCTGTCTTTATAGTGAAAATATCTAAGAGTATTTATTACAGCTGACCTAAACAGGTCTGCGGGAAAAGCTTTTTAAACCTAAACTTGTGCTGAAACTAAATGCAAGTAAATGTCTATTGAGCTGCGCTGGAGGCGGCTGAATCAAAATGAGTTAATATGGTGTCCTTGGTGGCTCGATACAATGCTTCTGCAATAACTGTGTTTTGAGCTTTGGTCCACTGATCTCATGTGACTTTGATGTGTAGTAACTGTGATTTGAGAGTCTTTAAATGGCTTTTACTATTTCTTTGACTTGCTGGGGGCTCTTTAATGTTTTATCAGTTTCGAGCACTGAGAAAATATTCATTGATACACTTTGCCGCAACACTGATACACTTTGACATGAGTTTTGGCTTCTTTCTGCTTTTGATACTCTTTTAACTGCTCAATCGCCCTTTTCTGCCCTTTCGAGGCAAAAATGACTGCTGAAGAAAAAGATTCCCAGTTTTGGCCTATTTCCCATAGCGCTAATCGCGCATCGAAAACTGCCTCAGATTTTGAATCCGGGCTTCCTAAGCTGCGATTTCGCCCTTGCGCGCTTTTTGGTGGGTGACGTCAGAAGTACGGCGGATGACGTCAGCGGGGTGACGTGGCAGGGGAAAAACGCCCATCCCCGGATGCATAGATAGGTTCGGAAGTGAACAGACCCGCCCACCGTAGATCTAGGGCACGGCCAATCGGACGGATGGCAGAACAGAGAAGGCAGCGGTAGGATAAGGAATGGGGCCTATATATATGTGGCGTTGATTCTCATGAAACGCCGATCGCCGATATGCGATCGGCAATAGACCATTGGCGATGAACCATATCAGCAGCGCGCATGCATGTTTTGTTTTGTCATAGCGATACGCCGATCGGCGAAATCGTTGTCGGCCAAACCAATCGGGGGCACACTTTATGCGTTGTTTTGATACATGACTCCCCTCCCGATTGCGATATCGCATCGGAGGGGGTTCAATAGAACCTTTTTTCAATTGGAGCATGGCCCAAGGTAAGTGATGAGGGTTTTATGATCGAAAGCAGAATTTTTTGATGTTTGAAGGGATTTCAAGGCATGGGAAGAGGTCTGATATGCATGAGAAGATGGTTTTTGGGGGGGGGGAATGAGGGTTCTTGCTGAGTTTTAGATAAACTTAGCAATTCCCAAGTGCACTTATGGTTATATTTCAACCAGGGGGGGGGATAAGTATATAGGGGAGTTATTAACATAGTTTTAGTAGGGGAAGGGGAGATAGATAGGGAGTTACATATTTAGAGTTAGTAGTTAATATGAATTGTGACAAGAAAGCGCTAAGTGTATAACTCTTAGGCTATAAAGGGGAAATAAGACTTATAGAGGAAGTATGAACATTCCTTGAGTAAAGCAGGTCTTTACCAAGGCAATTGATATGAAAATGATGAGATTAAGAGATATCAAGCAGATCTTGACCTATTCAGGGAAATTAGTGAGTGATTTAGGGAATAAGGAAGAAGGGGGAAGTTAGTTATGCCTCGCTTGAGCTCCTCCAAATGAAAAATGCCTAATAATTATGACCTAAATAGATATGACATTTGAAAACATGAAATTGATCACAAATCAACATTTTGCAACCTCAAAACTACCTACCCAGCCTACTTACCTAGCATTTTTTCTTCTTTTGGTTTGGGTGCACTTGAACTTGCAGACCCTGACTATCCTTTTTTCTTTTGACTGCCCTCCTATCTACATCTACACTTATTTCGTCCAGGGGCTCAGATTAGGCTGTTGAGCACCCTTGCTTCTCTACCTGTCTAAGAATCTGCCAAGGTTAAGCTATTTGGACAGATACTGATTCTCTATATTCTACAACAGGAAATTGAAACCTAGGGAGACCAAGATTAAACTGTTCGGACCTCCCTATAACTGAAAAGTATTAAAAAATGGAATAACTCATCAAAATTCGAATACAGTAGTGGCACTTAGGCTAGCACACTCTCATGTCATCCTTCCTTGGCCTTTTTTAGCAAATATGGAGCATTGCAGTATGCATAGTACGACATATTTGGCATGTAAAAATGTCGATCATGAAAGATGATTAACCTACTGCAGCAGGAGGCTAACAGTGGCTCCACTTGAGGATGGCTTTTCCTTGTGGAAAGCCAAGAACAGCAGGTCAGACTGCCTTGATCTTCCATTGTCGTTGTAGATTGAAACTTCTTAGTGCTGACTATTAGATAATTTAAATTTTGGAGTGAGCACAGCACTTTCCCTCAACTGAATTGTTTGTGAACTGTGAAGCACTTCCTGCTTTCTTCTGCGTGCTCTATCATTCGGACTGTTACACAAAAATGAAAGAAAGTGCTAATATATACAAACATTTATGTACAGAAATAATACTGTCGGGTGATTCTTCAACAAAAGGGATCATGATAATGCTTTAACATTCAGCCATTTACAGGGCCCTCTTCAACTGTGCTGCCATCTACAGATTTTAGGAAATATCTGTTATTGCCTTGTACAGCGCTGATAATGAATGGAACTTTCCAAAGAAAGTCGAATTTTGCGTGTTTGCCCTTGTCTTCTCTTCGTGAGTCCCACCTTAGAACTTTGCTGCCAACACAGAAGTCCTCAGCCTTAGCTTTCTTATCAAACATCCTTTTGAGTTTCTCTTGCAAAATTTGAGCTATGTCATACACTTGCTCTCTGGTCTGCTAGAGATGAATGGTCTGATTGATTCTTCTTTGAATGTCATTTGGTTCAGCCTGAATCTCCTGTAATAGTTTGATAGTAGGAATTCCCAAAGATGAAGGAAATCTGGCTTCCATGCCATATACTCGCTCATAAGGGCTCATCCCAATGGATGTATTGGTTGAAAGTCTGTCTACCCACAGGGCATTTGTGAGCTTCCTATGCCAGTTTTTTTTGTTTTCTTCCAGCACTTTCTTTATGATGTTGATGAGGCTTTTATTGGATGATTCGACCAAGCCATTACCTTGAGGGTAGTAGGTTGTAGAGTGGCCCAAGGTAATGTGAAATTTATGGCAGAAGTTGATCATCTTTCTGGATTTGAAGGCAGCAGCGTTGTCAGTGATGATTTTATCAGGGTAGCTAAATCTAGAAAGGATATTTCCCTCAAGGAACTGGATGATAGTGGAGTCATTGGCTTGCCTACATGGGATAGCTTCAATCCACTTGGCGAAATAGTCGGTGGCTGTTAAAATCCACTTGTGCTGGCCTGAAGAGGAGGGATGGATTTCACCTATGAAGTCAATACCCCATTGTTGAAAATGCTTTTCGGTTGAGATGGGCTTAAGGGGCAAAGGCAGCAGTTTTCTTTTTCCTTCAAAGATTTGGCATTTGTGTCATGAAACAGCAAATTTCTTGACATCTGCAAATAGAGAGGGCCAATAATAACCAGCCCTTAAAATCTTGTCAGCAGTGGACTTTCAATATAGATGCCCTCCACAGTCCCCCGCATGGAACTCTTTCATGATGTTGTTAGTTTCATTTATGGTTAAACAATTCAGCAAAATTCCTTCATGATTTTTCCAAAACAGGGCACCATCCAAGACACAAAACTTTGATGCTTTCATTTTTAGAAATCTCTTTTTGGTTCTGGGCAACCCTGGGGGAGCACATAGGTTTAACAAAACATAGCAAATATCACCATACCATGGGGATTGTAAAAAGGTTTCACTGATCTGTGGAGTCGCCAGCTCCTGTTCATTGTCCAGTTGGTAGATGTCTAAGGCTTGAAGATTCGTTTCGGACATTAGTTTGGCTAAACCTTGTCCCTTTATCAGCTTGGTGGGTTTTATCTCTATTTCATATTCAAGAATGTTGGCAATCCACTTGCCTCTTTTGCCTTCCAGCCCCTCTTGAGTTAATATGTCTTTTACAGCAGAGTTTGGGACATATGCAATCACATGTGAATATAAAATATAAACTCTGAAGTCTTTAATGGCCTTAACAAGGGCATAGGCCTGCTTTTCCATAATTTGATACTTCAAGGGCACATCTCTTAAGGCTCGGCTGAAAAATGCAATTGGCTTTTCATTTCCTTGATCATATTTTTGCAAAAGGACAGCAGCTATCGTGTGCTCAGATGCAAAAGAAAAAATGATAAAATCTTTGTCAAATTGTGGACTTGTGAGGACAGGCATTTGAGTCAAGGTAGCTTTGATAGTCTCAAAAGCCTGCTTGGTTTCAAGAGACCATCTTATCTTGGCATCCTTTTTTAACATGTTGCTTAACAGTCTTATCAGTTCGGCTAAATTTGGGATAAATCTCCTTAGGAAATTGATCTTTCCAAGGAATGCTTGCAGCTCTTTTATGTTTCTTGGGTAGGGAATTTGGAGGATGGCTTGGATCCTTTCCGTATCAATTTTGATACCGTCTTTTGAGATGATGTGGCCTAACATCTTACCTTCCTCAAGGCCAAACAAGGACTTCTTGGGGTTCAAGGAAATGCCATATTTCTTGCCTGTCATGAAGATTTGCCTTAAGTGTTTGAGGTGCTCTTGATCGGATTTAGAGAAAGGGGTTAAGTCATCAAGGTAAACAACAAGGAAATCATGTATTTCCTTGGCAAATGCAATATCCATTGCCCTTCGAAAGGTGGCACCAGCGTTCTTTAGCCCGAAAGGCATTTTAACATACTTAAATGTTCCCCACGGTGTGGTAAAGGCTGTCTTGTCTTGGTTATCCGGGTGAACAAGTATTTGATTGAAACCTGAAAAATCCATCTAGTAAAGAGATTCTAGATGACCCCACTACTCTTTGTAGGATGTGGTCCATTTTAGGAAAAAGATAGTGGTCATTTAAAGAGACCTGGTTTAAGTTTCTTAGGTCTACACACAGTCTGATCTCACCTGATTTTTTCCTTGTGGGAACCAAATTGGATACCCATTCAGAAAATCGGATGGGTGCTATGATACCTGCTTCAAACATTTTCTTCACTTCCTTTTCAACGAGGGGAAGATGCATAGGGTTTATTCTTCTAAGTTTTTGCTTGAATGGTTTTTGATTTGGTTTTAAGGGGATGGTATGTTGAATCACTGAGGTGTCATAGGACTTCAAGTC